>JBBMEF010000003.1:11992238-12015232 GCA_037832685.1 Sicyos baderoa
TATTATTATTATTATTATTATTATTATTATTATTATTATTATTATTATTATCATCTAATTGACGATGGAAATATTTTAAATGTAAATTTTTATTTTTCATATCAATATCGGAAGAGAGGAATTTTATGTCAACAGTGGTTGGGGATATGAACAACTCTTTTGTTTGTTTCTTTATTAGACAATATGGAATATGGAAAATGGAAAATGGAAGCAAAAGAAAATTGAAATTTTTTCCAAAAATATTCAAATTAACTAAATATATTCGGTCAGACCATTGCCCTTGACAATAATTCAAATTTTTTTTTTTTAGTATATATATTGGAATTAGGAAGTTCAAAAATTCCTACGATAATGACACTACTACGGAATATGAAAACCAAATATAATTTTTAAGTTTGAACATTTAATTATGGAGTTATAAATTGTGACCGTGACAATAATTCAATTGATATGATAGATATATAATTATTATCAAGCGTTATCATGATTTTAATTTAAGAAAAAGAAAACATCATTTTTAGATGCGGAAGTTTACTTTAAAATAATTTTGTACTTTTAATATTTTTTAAAATAAAAAGCTAAAATATTATTTCAGTTTGTATATTTAGTCATATTTTTTCCTTGAAATTATTTAAATACTAATAATAATTTTCATGCAAGGAAAGACCCAATATGATTTATATTCTAACACTTAAAACTAATTTAAAAGTTAAAAAAAAAAAGCTAACAGTAAACCAAAAATATAGAGTAACTTTAAATTTTATTAAAAAAAAATAAGAATAAAATTAACTATGTGAAATTACATGGGGTGTTTTAACATTTTAAAAATAATTAAACAAAATATATGATACTTGGTTAATTTCATATGCCTCTTTCTTTTTTATCGGTTGAATTAAGGTCAACTCACATTCTTTTTTTTAGTTGATCATAATGAGAAATATAACAATATTTTTGATTAAATGGATCAATTACGCAATGATTTCATTGTTTAGATGTAAATCAATTCAATATCAATATTACAGATTTGATCCCAAAAAATTGGTATTTGTCCTGCCCTTCCCTTACCCATATGTGTTTATAATAATAATAATAATAATAATAATAATAATAATAATGTTTTCGATATTTCTTTCTCGTAATTGTGCTTCCCTCCCCCTTTTGTCAAGAATGGGAGCATTGTTCTAAATTATAACAACACAATATATTTATTTGAAATATTTTATAAAACTAAAATAATAATAATAATAATAGAAACAAAACCACTTCTTCTAAAAAAAAAAGAAACAAAACCACTTTGTAAAATGTTATAAAATTAAAGTTATTTGTTTTTATAATTAGAATACTCTAGCTCCCACCAAAACATCCTCAAGTAAATGGTCCCCACACCCATCCCCATATCTCAATCTCTGCCTTTCAAATGGCTCCATCCATGCCTCATTTTGAATAAGGTTAATTTAATTTTTAGATGTTTAATTCAATTTTTTGTATTTAAAAAAAAAAAAAATTAATTGTTATGATAAGTTCGAAATTAATATTAATCAAAATTAGTCCGATTGTGTTAATCATTTTAACACGAGCAAAAAGGAAGTGGAGCACCCCTTTTCCCAAAGTTATGGAGTCTATTTAGTAAAAATTGGAGGAATGGAGACCAATAAACCTTATATATGAGACATAAAGATTACTATTCTAATATCAATCACGATTATCAACATGCCACCAAATTTGATAAAGGTAAACACGTTAAATGTAATTAAATAAAAATGAACAAAAAGTCACTTTACAAATCAATTTTAATTTTTTTTTTAATTTATGTAAAGACTAAAATTAAATATTTAAAAATTTAAAAACTACCATGGAACAATATTAAAAGTATATCAACCAAAATATTATTTTAAACTAAAAATAATGATAAATTAACTATTCAATTTATTTTGTAGGTGAAAATATTTATTTCGGTCTTCTTTCCTTAAGGACATTTTAAACTTTCTTAAAAATGGAACACCAAAATTTGACATTATTTATGAGTAGAATAGAAGATCGTAGAATTCAAATTATGTATTTAGTAGTTATTAATATATTAAAATTATATATATATATATATATATATATATATATATATATTTATCATTGATATATCAATATTGAGAGTAGCCATCTACCTATAAATTAATTTCAAATTAATACCTACAAGTTTTCTTGGCATCCAAATGTTGTAGGGTTAGGCGGTATATTTCGTGACATTAGTTGAGGTATGCGAAAGCTGGGCCGGACAGTCACATATATCAAAAAAATAATATATAATAATAATATTGAGAGTAAAAAAATTCGAATCTATAATCTTATGATTACTAAGTCATACAAAATATCGATAGAGTTCTCCTTTGATCGGCATTAAAATATCACTTGATCTATATTCATATTGACTAATTAATAATAATAATAAACCAAGTATTGAATTTAAATTCTTGTAAAGTAAAAAAAAATAAAATACAAGAGGTGAAGAAAGTGGCATAAAATGCCAAGTTTGTCATTGTGTGTCTCTGACTATCCAATCTCAACCCTTCCTTTCTTATCACACACACACCCATTTGATTTCTCTCATTTCTTCTCATTTCTTCTTTCTCTATTTCTATTTCAATACTCCAATTTCAAAACCCTTCTCTTCATTTTTTCATTATCCATTCCCACCTCTCTCTCTCTCTAAAAAAAAACCTCTCTTTTTTTAGGTCATTTCAATGGCTTCCTTCCTTATCCTCAATTTAATCCCTTTCTTCCCTTTATACCCTTCTTCTCATTTCTAATTCTTTGCTTTTGCAGTTCTTTCCACCTTCAATAATGCCTCCTAGAAACTCCCATGGCAAGCCCAAAGGTGACAAGAAGAAGAAGAAGGAAGACAAGGGTATTTTAGTCCTTATCCTCATAATTGTTCGAGTTTTTTTTACTTCGTTCGATTACGTTTAAGATAAGAGATTCGAATTCATGAACTATTTACCAATACTATTCTTTTGAACTATAACTTCTTGAGATAAAGAGTATTTTAGTCCTTATCTTCGTAATTTTTCGTACGTTTATAGTTTCGATTATATTTGAGATGAGAGATTTGGATTCATAAACTCTCTTTACCAATACTATTCTTTTTTAATTTAGAGTATTTAAACTTATAACCTCTTGAGATAAAAGAGTATTTTAATCCTTATACTCGTAATTCTTCGAATATTTTTTAGTTTTGATTATGTTTGAGAACGAGAAATTCGGATTCATGAATTCATTACTAATACTATTCTTTTTTAATTGATGGAATATTCAAACACCTCTTGAATTGTGCTTATTTCTAATTAATTATTTATTAATATTATTAATGGAGTTTTGATAATTTCTTTATTTTTGTTTTTTTTTGTTTTTGCAGTGCTTCCTGTTGTTATGGACATTTCTGTTCACCTTCCTGATGACACCCAACTTGTCTTAAAGGTCGCAACACTTTTGCCTTTTTCTTGTGAGAATTATGACGTCACGTGCTCTTACAAAATTATTCATTTTTACCCTTTTCTGTTCAATAATAATTTATTTTATGAGCGTTTCGAATTTACAATTTTATTAAGTATACACATATATAATAATACACATGTTTTTTTTAATAATTTAAAATTTTATTTGTTTTGTAAATGTTTTGTTTTATAACAAAGAATTGCATAATTTTTTATCCGATAATACGATTTGAGCACTTTTTTTTTAAAAAAAGAAATTGTTATTTTATGGAATTTAATGATTAAGTAATGATCCGTGAATAATCACTCGGAATTGATACTGGTTTCATTGTGATTATATGAGTTTTTTTTTTCTTTTTTGCTACTTTTATTATTTTAATAGATGGCTATGTTGTGATTAAACAAAAAAAGAAAAAAAAAAGATTCGAACCCGTAATGATGATATTCATACTTCTTTTTTCGATTATGTTATTTTTTGGGGAATTTATGTAAGGAAAAATTAGTATTATTTGATTTTTTAAAATTTTAAAATTAATTAAGTTTATTTTCTTATCATGGGAGAGGTTTTATAAATATTTGAGATACTAGTTAAATTCAAAATAATGAAATGTATTAGTTGAAGTGATAAAATGAATTTTCTAACAAAAATAAAATGTCTATTATACATGTAGTAGAATCTTATAACTTTTTAGTTTTTCTGTACTGAATATTTCAATTTTATTAATTTTTTTTTAATAATAATTATTTTATCATGCATTTTTAATTTTTACCAATTGAAAGGTAGAGTTTCTGTTTTGTTCGACAATTTTAATTTGTAAATTTTGAATTCATGACTTTATAGATATTGGAATGTCACTCAATTTACGTGTTTGTTCATAGATTATTTGAAAGAAATAATAATGAAAGTTTATTTTAACAAAATAATTATAAATTTATTTCAAAAAATAAAAATAAAATAATTATCATTGTAGTCAAATTTGACAATGTTTGCATTTATAATCATAAATAATTTTAATACGGTATTTATTGTAATTATTAATATAATATTATTTATTATAAATACATTATTATGTATTATTAATACACTATTATATGTTATTAATATAATATTATTTCTTATTAATATGTTGAATGCTATTTTTTAGAAAAAAGATTATATATATATATATTTTTTCCTTTTTCTTTTTAATTTGATCAGTTTCGTAAGTTTCTCGCTATTTAGTTGCCTCTCTTTTTTTTTTTTTGGCTTCACCCTAAAGATAATAATAATCCGATTTTTTTTTTTTTTTTTTACATAATAGGTAAGCATTTAGTCAGCATTATTTGTTTTATTTTTGTTGAGAACAACATTATTTTAAATAACTAAATTGACACCTTCTTACATAATAGGTAAACATTTAGTCAGCATTATTTATAATACATTTGTTGAGAAGAACATTATTTTTAAATAAATAATTTGACAGTTTCTTCAAATAATATATATATATATATATAAAAGGCACTTCACTTGAGTCCTTTTTTTCAGTTGCTGCAAATTGGAAGAAAAAAAATTGAAAAAAATTGAAAAAAATTGAGAAAATAAAATTAACCTAAAATAGTGTTTTTTTTTTTTTTTTTTTTTTTCTTTTTTTTTTTCTTTTTTTGAGAATAAATAGTGTTTTTTAAAGCAGGGAATATCGACAGACAAAATAATAGATGTTCGTCGCCTACTATCCGTCAAGACTGAGACTTGCAATATTACCAATTTCTCCCTTTCCCACGAGGTAATTTACTGTTTTTTTCTCCTTTTTCGTGATATATATATTCTTTAAAAAAATATATATTTTTTGATGAAAATGGTATAAGTGAACAATTCCAGCAATGGGTTGTTATTATTATCTTTTTTAACATCTTACTTTCATAACCATTTTGATTTTTTCGTTTTTAATTTTTGATGTTTAAATTTATATTTACTCAAAAATTGTGTGAATATTAATTTGGAAACTACTTTTTCACTTTCAATTTTTTGTTTTATTTTTAAAAACATAAGTAAAATATAGATAAATTATAGAACTTTATGTTTAAGTAATGATGATAGATTCAAATTTTAAAAATCGAAAAAAAGTTAACGATTATTGATTGAGGTCTTAGTTAGTTAAGTAGGTGGTATTTAATATTGGTTGAACTTAAATAATTTTGAATTAAAATTGTTATTTTCTTTTATTTGTCCAATAATTAATAAGTATACACCAACAAACATATAACTCATTTAACATGATAAATAACATAAGAGTTGAACTCAAATGACGACTTGATATTTAAGAAGTTACGTATTCAAATTTTCAACCTAAATTATGTTGATTTAAAAAATATTTTGTTCAAAAAAGAAAAAAATGTTGTACAACTATTTTTACTTACATTAGAAAATATTGGTAAACAACCTTAAGAAAAAAGAGAACGTTGTTACTTAAAAGAATATATCAACGAAAACAAAATAACTTAATGAACATAAAGTACACTACACATTTATTTTAAGGTTTTAATAAATAAAATTCATAGAAGTGTTTGTTTATTATATCTAGTGAGAATTTAACTTAAAAAAATTATATTGAAGAGTTAAAAACTGAGAGTTAACCTTATTTTGATGTATTTTTAAAATAAGTAGTTATTTTGAATAGTTAAAAAAAATAATAATTAAAAATGAGTTATTATGATTGATTTAAAATAAATAATTAAAAGTGAGTGACTAAAAATGATTGAATAATTATAAATGAACGATTAAAAAATAAATAGTGATAAATGAAATTTATTTTTATTATTTTTTTAAAAAAAGGAATTAATGAAAATATAAGTTTTTGAGGAGTTAGTAAATTCACATGTACCTCAACAAACTACCCCTTTGTAAACATTGCTTCATTAATAAAATGTGTAATTAATAATAAAAAGAAGTTATATAAGGTAAGTGACGAAATAGTTTTATTATTTGATTGTAAACTAGTTCAACACCAGTATTAAAACTTGAAAATTGGTATTTGTCTTATTTGTTCCGATATATACTTAAAAAAAAAAAAATACCAGTTCCATTGTTAAATTAATAATAATAATAATTTTTAAAAATCTCCACTCTACTTTTTTTCCCTTTATAAATTAAAAAGTACAAGATATGGGTATTTTGGACATTTCATAACACCACCTTTTGTTTTTTAAAGGTGAGAGGGCCACGTCTGAAGGACACAATGGACATTTCCGCACTGAAGCCTTGCAGCCTAACACTAACCGAAGGTATAAAACGCCGTCGTTTTTCAGAAAAAAACATTTCCCGCTCTTATTTTTATTTCTCTGATCCGATTTTCTCCGTCGCCGGACAGAGGACTACGACGAGGGGCTCGCGGCGGCGCACGTCCGCCGGCTTCTCGACGTCGTCGCTTGCACTACGTGCTTCGGATCGCCGCCATCGGGGAAGGAACAGAGTGGCGGTAAGGTCGACGGAAATGGCAGGAACTCGTCCGGTGCGATTGATAAGAACGCGAAGAAATCTCCGGCCTCCGCCGCCGCCGCCGCCGCTAAGTCTGATGACTCTGCGGTTAAGCAGGACGAGGCGGACGCTGAGATCAGCCATTCGTGCCCTAAACTTGGAACGTTCTACGATTTCTTCTCTCTTTCTCACCTCACGCCTCCTCTCCAATGTAACTCTCTTTTCTTCTGTCTTTTTTTCTTTTTGGAATTTGGATGTTGCATTTTATTTATAGCTTTTTTTTTAATCTTTCAATTTTGTCCTTTCCACCTCAAGGAATGATTGAATTTATAGCGAACTGATTGAATGCTAGCTATCAGCTGAAAAACAATTGGTTGAAAAATAATTAATTGAATCTACAGGCGAAAAAATGATTGATTAAAAGATAATTGATGGAAGGTGTGAAAATTGATTGAAGGCTATACTGATTACCGAGTTTGGAATCAATTGGCTATAGTTCAAACAGAGGGCCAATTGCGTAATGATCGAATGTTATCAGCTGAAAATTGATCGAAAGATAGTCCCATTTTTATGCTACATACTTAATTATTTAAAAAAGTGCTATTTATGTTTTTTTTTTTACTTTTGAATTGATGGGGGAATTGGTTGTTTTTTATTTTGAGAAAATTCTTTTCACTTTTCTCTCAGTTTTTCTGGTAATTTGTTGTATTGTAATAATTAGTAGTTTCTAATTTTACATGCTGGTGGTGCTGCAGTTATACGGAGAGTAACTAAGCAGCAGGTCGATGGGATTTCGCCAGATGATCATCTTTTTTCTCTTGAAGTAAGTTTCTATTTTCTTCTTAAATTCAAGAATAATGTCACTCTCTATACGCCATGTTTAAAGGCTTTACCAATCCAGAGTGGCTCAATTGGTCAAAGAGGGCTCTGAAGTGCATAAAGTGATGGCTTCAATCCATGTTGGCCACCTGCCTAGGAATTAATTTCCTTTCCTAGACAGTCACATATATAGTAGTGTATTTGAAGAATTTCATTGTTGCTTATTTATTATTTGATAATGTTTTTTTTTTTTTTTTTGAATTTGTAAGGCGAAGCTTTGCAACGGGAAGGTTGTGCGCGTGGAATCTTGCAGGAAGGGGTTCTTTTGTGTTGGAAAACACCGGATTTTGAGTCACAACTTGGTTGATTTGTTGCGCCAGCTTAGTAGAGCCTTCGATAATGTTAGCTCCTTTTATCCTCTTCTTTTAGTATGTATTTATTTTTTTCTTAGAAGACTCGTATCTCGGGTTCCTTGGCATCCAAATATTGTAGGGTCAGGCGGTATGTTCCGTGACACCAGTTGAGGTGCGCGAAAACTGGCCCAGACAATTACGGATATGAAAAAATAAATAGTAACTTTTTTTTAAACATCATGCATGTTGGTCTTTCAGTCAAGAGGGCTTTTGGAAACTAAGAAATTAGGAGTTCAATTCATAGTAACTACCTATTTAGTAATGAATTTCTTATGCATTTTCTTTGCAATAAAATGTTATAGAACATGCGGCTGTCTGGTAATATAGTTCGATAACTGTTTTTCTACATGGGCAGCAAATAGGGATTTATGAGATATGATTTAGTTGACATTATCATTTGTTAACCATCATTTGTTGACCGAGTGATTATAGTAGGTTTTGGAAAATTTAAGAGATTATGAGTTTAATCCACGGTAATTCATCTACTTAAGAATTATTCTCATACGAATTTCCTTGACATCCAAATGTTGTATGGTCAAATAGTATGTCTCGTGAGAATAGTCGATGTTTGCTTAAGCTAACCAAAGACTCATGAATATAAAGAAAAAAACAGTATCATCTTTGAGCTTTTAAAATTTTATCATCTTGCTGTACATATACCCTCATGCTATGCCAAAGAGAACGACAGGCTTTTACTGTACTGTAGAATTCTATTACCATGAAATATTTAGTCTTTGAATTCAAGGTTTTGAAATATTGGTTGAATTTACACTTCAAATTTCTTACGTTTCAGGCATATAATGATCTCATCAAAGCATTCTCAGAACGTAACAAGGTTGACAATGATTTTTGTGGCTTGTAGTATGTACAACTTCTCATTTTTAATTTCTCTCGTATAAACTATTCTTGAATTTCCTTGCAGTTTGGTAATCTTCCTTACGGCTTTAGAGCCAACACATGGCTTGTTCCTCCTATGTCAGCACAGTCGCTTTCAGTTTTCCCTCCTCTCCCCGCGGAGGACGAAAATTGGGGAGGAAATGGAGGTGGTTTGGGAAGAGATGGTAAAAGTGACTTGATACCATGGGCCAGTGAGTTCCTTTGTCTGGCATCTATGCCTTGCAAGACAGCAGAAGAAAGACAGATTCGGGATAGAAGGGCGTTCCTTCTGCACAGCCTTTTTGTTGATGTTGCCATTCTCAGAGCTATTAAAGCAATCCAACATGTTATAGGAATGTCAAAGGTGGACCATTTAGTTTCAGAGGAGGAAGTTCTTTTTACTGTAAGAGTAGGGGATTTAAAAGTTACTGTCATAAAGGATGTTCCTGATGCAAGTTGCAAGGTAGATACAAAAATCGATGGAATTCAAGCCATTGGAATGGACCAAAAGAATCTGGTGGAAAAGAATTTATTGAAGGGTATCACTGCTGATGAAAATACTGCTGCCCATGTAAGATGTTGTTCTGTTAAGCTCTTGTTTGTTCAACAATTTAGTGGTTTTTATGGATTTCTTTTTGTCATTAAAGTAAGTTTTGTTATGGGTATAGGATACTGCAGCTCTAGGTGTCATTAATGTGAGATATTGTGGTTATATCTCTATCGTGAAAGTTGAGTGGAAAGAGAACGAGAATGTTAGTTCTCAGTATCAACGCATCGAGCTTCTTGACCAGCCTGAAGGTGGTGCTAATGCCCTTAACATTAACAGGTATAAATATCGGTGGTTTAACATAATTCAACATGGTATTAAAGTAAGAGGTCCTGAGTTCGAATCTCTATCGAGTCGTTTTCATTCTCAATTAAAATTGATTTCAACTTGATGGTGGTTTAACATAATTCAACAAATATCTTGATCGTGCTGTAGCATTTTCCTCCTATCAGACTCTCTACATGCTGGTTATTTCAGTACTAAACATGATCTCTAGCCTTTGATTTACAACTATCTTAATAATATTTTTTTCATGTTGATTCTGTTCAATGCCTTCTATTAATCATAGGATACTGTGTTCATACATTACTAATATACTGTGTAAGCGGTTATCATGTATGATGTAATTTTGGAATTTCATACCATTAATGAAATTGTTTCTTATCCAAAAAAAATATTGTGATTTTATTCATACCCAATTGAAAAGTACAGCTCTAGTTTTTTAAAAGTGGCTATTACATCATGTTGTTAAGTGATCAACGTTAACTACCAACGTAGAAAACATCAAAGCTTTGGCAGAAAAACTACTTGTTATATTTTGGTGAATGTCAAAACTTTGCTTGTTCCTATTTAAGCTATTTTTTATGTCACTGAGAGTCTAACATCTACGTTGTTTCTTACAGCTTGAGGTTATTGCTTCACCATACCACATCTTCAGAGCATAACAAATCTCTTACACATTTGCAAAATATGGAACAAGAAGACCTTGGTGCTACCCAAGCTTTTGTAGAGAAACTACTGAAAGAAAGTATTAGCAAGCTCGAAAAGGAGGAGATACGATCTAATCATTTTGTTAGATGGGAACTTGGAGCCTGCTGGATTCAACATTTGCAAGATCAAAAGAACACAGAAAAAGATAAGAAACCATCCAGTGAAAAGGCCAAGAATGAAATGAAGGTGGAGGGACTTGGGACACCTCTCAAATCCCTCAAGAGTAAGAAAAGGCAAGATATGAAAACTTTAAAGATGCAGTCTGGGAACGATTCCAATTCAGATGGCACGAATGGTGAAGTCAACAGTGGTACCTCGTGTGAAGCTGAAAACGAAACAAATTCTAAAGAAAATGAAATAGCATTAAGGAGTAAGCTATCCGAAGAGGCCTTTGATCGGCTGAAAAACCTGGACACTGGTTTGCATTGCAAGGTAATGCTTCTTTAGCCACTGGTGCATCTTCCACCATCTTTGATACCTGAACTAACTTATCATTCGTTATTTCAGTCAATGCAAGAACTAATTGATTTGTCCCAGACTTATTACGTGGAAGTTGCGCTTCCGAAACTGGTAATTTTGCATTTATTAGTCACATAATCTTTTCTTTTTCTTGCATATTAATATTGTCATGTTGATTCCCTTTTCTAGCATTTATCATGCTTTACAGGTATCAGATTTTGGTTCCTTGGAACTTTCACCAGTTGATGGCCGTACTCTAACGGATTTCATGCACACGAGAGGTCTTTGGATGCGTTCACTAGGTCATATTGTAAGTTTATATCTTGGAGTATGGAAAATGGCTTTTTTTTTTACTTCATGTATTTTCTTACTAATATTAAAAAGTATTTCTATTGGAAAAATGTGTAATTTCCTCCACTGAATGCTCCCCACTTCCATTACTATATCTTTTCTACTCTCCTAACGAATTGGAGAAGCTTTTTATAGATCTATGTTATGGAGCTAAAAGCCCTTCTGTTAGAATTAACTTCATATTATCAATGAATTTGCTTCTTATATATAAAAAAATTATATTTGAACCTTGATAGGTCAAGCTTTCAGAAAAGCTCTCGCACGTACAATCACTTTGCATACACGAGATGATAGTACGAGCTTTTAAGCATATTCTCCGGGCTGTCATCGCTGCTGTTGACATTGATAAGATGGCTGTTTCTGTTGCTGCTACATTAAATTTGCTTCTTGGTGTTCCTGAAAGTAGAGAACCACTGAGGTCTTGCAATGTCCATTCCCTTGTTTGGAGATGGCTGGAGCTATTCTTAATGAAGCGATATGAATGGGACATAAGCAGCTTCAACTTCAAAGATTTAAGAAAAATTGCAATTTTGCGTGGCATGTGTCACAAGGTATTGAGGACTTCATTTCAGTTTTGATATGCCCATTCTGCAGTGTTATAAATAAATTGACCTCTTTGACATTGTTTCTTGTTAGCTCTCATGTGTACTATTAAGACATGTTGACTGACAATGTAGAAAAATCAGCCGTGCATAGTTGTAGAACTCTTTGAGTCTTTGTTCACAAAACCATCATGGAGTGACCTAGTAGTCAAGAGGTTCTTGAGAAATTAAGAGGTGAAGGGTTCAATTCATGGTTGCTACCTACTTAGGAATTAATTTCCTACGGATTTCTTTGACATCCAAATGTTGTAGGGTTAGATGGTATGTTCCGTGATAATAGCCGAGGTACTCGCAAGCTGATCCTGATAGTCACAAATATAAAAAATAAAAAGGAACTCTTTGTTCACTAACTCTCAAAAGATGTATTGTACCCAACTGTAGTCCACACCTCACCGAGAACTCTCTATTTCTTTTATACTTCCTCTCTCTCTCTCTGAAACCAAATGTTACACAAAATAGCAAGAAAGTCTGCCTTCCGCAAGGCTTCTCCCTAATACCTAAATAGAAGACGGAACAACACCTCCTTTAATTTAGAGCAATTCACAATATTATGATCCAAAATAGGAAGAGTTATATTGTAACTGATGTTCATCCTCTGATCCAAAATAGGGAAAAGATTCAAGTTCAACATATCATGACAGAAAAATCTTGGCAGGTTTTGTTATAAAAATGCTATTTGATGGATCAAATCTAGATTTCTGCATTAGGTACCTTTTATTAATACATGACTTTGGAAGTAGATCCATAATTCATTCAATCACTGTACCTGATTGATAATGACTTTGTTATATCCTATGGTTTCCTATCTGATTCCTGAAGCACTTGGAATTATCATTAACCTGATTGATTTCAGTACTCCTCTACTTCCTGCATATTCAGATACGAACACATATACCTTAGAGGTTTACGATACATATATGATTAAGGTTAACAAAAAAAAGCATGTGCATGATCTAATATGATTATTGTCAGCAGTTTCTAACGTTTTTTTTTGTAATTTAAATTTTAGGTGGGTATTGAGCTGGTTCCACGAGATTTTGATATGGATTCTTCATTTCCATTCCAAAAATCAGATGTTGTAAGCCTGGTCCCAGTGCACAAGGTAATTGAATGGATACCTACTTTTAGGATACATTTTCAGTACCTCTTTGGAAAAAAAATATGATTTGAGTTGAATTTGAATGTCATGCCAACTTCTTTCAGCAAGCAGCATGTTCGTCGGCAGATGGAAGGCAGCTCCTAGAGTCTTCAAAAACAGCTTTGGATAAAGGCAAACTCGAAGATGCTGTAACCTATGGTACAAAGGTATGCCTTTCACAATCCTTGTTTGGGGCGTTTTTTTGTTGCTACCTTGTGGAGATTCAATTGACTAAGGATCTAAACTTAAGTTCAGTTCTCTTCAAGAATAATCCTTTTGTGTTTTTTTTTTTAGTGTTTTTTGGGTAAAAGGGTCTGTAACACTTGCAGCTCTTTTGCTAATCAAGTATTCTTAGATTCCTTTATATCACAAGTTGTAAATGTCTTTGAAAATGTATGAACTAATTGCATTTCATGCTTACTTCTTCCTTTCCTACCTCAGGCTCTTGCAAAACTTGTTGCTGTTTGTGGTCCCTATCATCGCATGACAGCAGGAGCATACAGCCTGCTTGCTGTTGTTTTATATCACACTGGTGATTTCAATCAGGTAGTTAATTCATTCTAAAGTATTGTTATGCATTTTATTAGACAATGTACAACACCTTCTCTTTGTTCGATCTCATTTATTCATTTTCATGATTTATGTTTTTGGGAAGGGAAGGTATTGAGGTGAAAGCTAATTCGTTGGTTTTCTATTATAGGCTACTATTTACCAGCAAAAAGCCCTGGATATCAATGAGAGAGAATTGGGACTTGATCATCCAGATACAATGAAGAGCTATGGGGATTTGGCTGTTTTCTATTACAGACTTCAGCATACAGAGTTAGCACTTAAGTATGTCTTCCTCACTCTACATATACGCTAACTTACACGATGTATAAAACTAGTCTAGAGTTTTAGAAATTTTAACTATTATTTACTATCATTTTTTGAATGGTCTAATATATTTAGACAGTCACATGCTAGAGCTCTCTCTTTCTCTCTCCAATCAATACTTGCAACTCATATTTTCTTTAAAATGAGTTAAGCCATATATGTTGGTGTGAAATAGTGTGGACATCCATCTCAAAACCAATGGGTGATGAGAGGAATAGTCCACCTACCTTATAAACACTAAGAGATATCCTCATCTTATCAATGCGGGATTCTCAACAGTTGGTTACATTATTCATCCAACCAAAAATCAAATATACATTAGGCGTGTTGTCACCAATGGTGGTGTTTTTTTATACCCCATTGTCCTGCAGGTTTGATTGTAAATTTTCAACGTATCAATGAAAAATGTTTCTTGTTTCAAAACTTTAGGTATGTGAAACGTGCTCTCTATCTCTTACATCTCACTTGTGGCCCCTCTCATCCAAACACTGCTGCAACATACATTAATGTGGCTATGATGGAGGAAGGGCTTGGAAATGTGCATGTTGCCCTCAGATATCTCCACAAAGCTCTCAAGTGTAACCAAAGATTACTTGGCCCAGATCATATTCAGGTTTTGGTTTGACCTTATTTTAATTTTTATTTCCTTTTTATATAATTTTTTTTTCGTACTAAGTGTTTTTTCCCGTACAAAGCTCTCTAGTGTTTTGGCCCAGAAGAAAAAAGCTTAGTGTATTTTATTTTTCATACCTAAGTGCTTAGGACCTAGGTACAAGGTGTACATCTTGCAATTCTTTCCCATCCTTAAGCATTAAATTTGTAAATAAACTCACTTACTGGCCAAAAGCCAATTTTGGGTGTGCAGATTAAACTTGCTATTTTTTTTTTTGAATGTAGATTAAACTTGCTATTGGAGAGCTCATTTCTTCAAATCCATGTGCTTTTCTTTTCTGTATGTTTTATGATTAGTTCATTGTGTTAGGTTATATAAGAGTAAGGTTTGAACCCAAAAGTTAAGAAGGAAGAAGCATGAATGTGACTAGTGGGCATGGCATGATATGACGTGGCACTGTCATTTTACACTTTCTAAAAATTGGGATAGGCATTAGTGATCAAAATATGCCGTGTATGATAACATGGTCTAATAGTTACCTATATTATGAGATATATAAAAGATTAGAAAGCTCTACCAACAACAAGCTTGTTTCTCGTTAAAGAAATAATGTAAACTTTCTTCTCGTATCACACTTACATGTTACATGCGATTTTTCAAGACATACTTCCCTGCGTTATCATGAGGTATATCAAGCTCTACTTTAATTTTCCTAATTTCTTCAGACAGCAGCAAGTTACCATGCTATAGCAATCGCGCTCTCACTAATGGAGGCATACCCTTTAAGTGTTCAACATGAGCAGACAACCTTGCAAATTCTGCGAGCAAAGTTGGGTCCGGATGATCTACGTACTCAAGTAAGTTCAAGATATCTGGAGCCGTCTACAAAACTATGACCTTGTTGTCTTTCTGTTGTTAACGGTATGTGTTGAATTGTGTTAAATCACCAATTAACCCAAAAGCTTAAGCCGATGGATTGGAGTAATTTTAATTATATCAACCAATAATATGCATTCACAATCACGTAAAATTATTAGAAAAGGAAGCTAATCCATGTTGGCTTTGTGAAGTAATTCCTTTTTAAAAATTTACATTCTTCGAGAGGTTCCTATTGGTTGTTGTTGGTTGATATAATTAAATTTACCCAAATTCTTCAGCTTAAGATCTTGGGTTAATTGGTAGTCTAACATAATTCAACATGGTATCACAACAAGAAGTCCTAAGTTCAACCCTCTGCCTAGTCATTTCATCCCCAATTACAATTGAATTCCACTTGTAAGGTATTCCTTAAATTTTAAAGCCCACAAGTGAGGGGAAGTGTATTCATCAACGACCAATCAACCCAAAAGCTTAAGCTGATGAGTTGGGGTAAATTTAATTATATCAACCAACACTCCCCTCACTTGTGGGCTTTGAAATTAGAGAAATGCCCTACAAGTGGACTTTAATTTTAATTGGGGATGAAATGACTCGGGAGGGGCTCGAACTCAGGACTTCTTGCTCTGATACCATGTTGAATATGTTAAACAACCAATCAACCCAAAAACTTAAGCTGATGGGTTGAGGTATATTTAATTATATCAACCAACAATGGTTTAGCATAATTCAACGGTTGTTAATGTTAGATTTAACCCTGCAGGATGCTGCTGCTTGGCTAGAGTACTTTGAGTCCAAAGCTTTTGAACAACAGGAAGCTGCAAGGAATGGTACTCGGAAGCCTGATGCGTCAATAGCAAGTAAAGGCCACTTAAGGTAAACAGCATGTTCGGATTTTTGACCTGCAGGTCATTTTGACAAATAGTGCTCCATATTGGTTAATTTTACAGGTGTACAGTGTACTATTGCGTCTTTTTTTTTTTTAAATCGGGTACATATTTGTGGATGATGCTAACAAATGTATTTGAATGGCTAAGAAGCCAGAGATAGTAACAAAATTTACTCTAGTACTTATTGTTATTGTTGGTTCTTTGAATCTTGGCAGTGTTTCGGATTTGCTTGACTATATAAATCCCACTCATGATGCCAAAGGGAGGGATGCAGCAGCAAAGAGGAAAAACTATATTGTGAAGGTAGTTGACTTATTCAATGTTAATCACAGTGATGTTCAATTAGATAAGGAATCAACTTAGGTAACTTCATGTATGGTCAGTTTCAGAAATGGATGATCCTTGGTTGGAAACCTTAGTTACTTATACTTTTGGTCAGCCTCTAAGAAGTTGCCCTTAACAATGTTGAAATTGAAAATTTTGATAAGATTTGAGACAGGAATATTTAGGCCCCGTTTGATAACCATTTGGTTTTTTGTTTTTTATTTTTGAAAGTTAGACCTACGACAACTATCTTACCATATGTTTTCTCTTACTTGAATGTCTACCTCTTACCTATATTTATAGAAACCAAACCAAAATTTGAAAACAAAAAAAATTAGCTTCCAAAAGTTTTATTTTGTTTTTAAAAGTTGGTTAGTATTCCTCTACTTTCTTAAAGAAAGATGGATATATGGTAGGAATGGTGGAACACAATGTAGGAAATTTGAGTGAGAATAGGCTTAAATTTCAAACCAAAAATAAAAAACCAAATGCTTATGCTTATCAAACAGGGCCTTAATTGTCTTTGATGACATGATGCTTACCTTCATACCCAAAGATAATTGGGAAAGCTATTTTTAAGTCTCTCCAGATGTAGCCTGATTTTTTTTCTTATATACATTTTATTTTGAACACCATCTGTTTTCTCTGAGAAACATTGTTCATTTCGCCAGAAATTAGGTCATAAATCATAATAACTGTATTTTAATTTATAATTAATGAAGAGAGACAGGTTGTTTGTTACATCAATTAAACAGTAAACAAAGGACCTTACTGCTGATTTCTTCTATACATAGTTTGGTTTTTCATCTCATAGTTCTTTTTTACCTTGCAGCTGAAGGGAAAATCCGACCAGAGTATGAGCTTGGCACATAGCGACGAATCTCCAAAAGAGACCTCAAAAGAGGTTTCTGACGAAGAGGCGCAAGTACTTGAACCTGGATATAGCCAGACTACAGATGAGGAGATTGCCACACCAGTTGAAGCCCAGCAGCCTGTTACTGAGGAAGCTACTGAGGAAAGGCCAAAAACAAAAGATGATGTCATATCTGAACTCCACCCTGAAGGAGAAGATGGATGGCAACCCGTTCAAAGACCGAGATCAGCTGGGTCATATGGGCGGCGATTGAAGCAACGTCGAGCCGCTTTTGGCAAGGTCTTTAGTTACCAGAAGATGAATATAGATGTTGACAGTGAATCTCATACACTGAAGAACAACAATCCAAACAGTCGATTATATGTTTTAAAGAAAAGAACAATATCCCATGGGACTTATACAGATCATCAATCTATGAATTCCTATCAAGGCTCCAAATTTGGGAGGAGAATAGTCAAAACTTTGACTTACAGGGTTAAGTCAATTCCCTCATCTTCAGAAACTGCTGTAGCAGTGGTCCCTGAAACTGGTGACAAGGTTGGATCTGCAGTAGAACTCGGTAGAATCTCGACTCCAAACGATGTGAAGAATACAATCGTCAGCCTTGGAAAATCACCTTCATACAAGGAAGTGGCTGTAGCCCCACCAGGTACAATTGCCATGTTGCAGGTTAGGGTAACTCAGAGTGATACAACTGATGTCGAGGTACTCGGAGTCGACAAACATGAAGAAATCCCAAATGAAATTAAGGGAATTTCTGATAGTTCTATTGCGGAATCTTCAAATCTCTCGAAAAAGGAAAAACAAGTTGAGGAGAAAAATTATGAGACTGAGGTAGGATGTGTTGTGGAAAGTAACCCTTCTCAAATAGTGTCAGAGACTGTGGAAGGACTTCAATCTAGTGTTGTTGATGTGAGTGAAGTTGTGGAGGACAATGTACCTGCTGATAGCATGTCCTATTCTGTGGAATCGCCAGAAAATAGACCTTCTGTGGAGGATTTACCGAGCCGCTTTGAATCTGGCAGTTTCGAATCCTCCCTTGAACAGGTTGAAGATTTGAAGGACAAGTCATTAGTTCTAAGTTCTAGTGAGATTCAAGGACTGAACAACAAAAAGTTATCAGCTTCTGCAGCTCCATTTAACCCTTCGCCCGTTATCATGCGTGCACCTGTAGCCATGAATATAGCGATTCCTGCCGGTCCTCGTGCCATTCCACCGTGGGCAGTAAACATGAATATTCACCCAGCCGTATTGCCAACAATTAATCCATTATGCTCCTCTCCTCACCAAGCATACCCATCCCCTCCACCAACTCCTGGCATGATGCAATCCATGCCCTTTATGTACCCTTCTTATTCCCAACCACAGGCAATACCAACTTATTCTCAGCTTTTATCTGTACCCGGTTATTCCCAACCGATACCGACCAGTACATTTCCTGTAACCACCAGTGGTTTCCATCCCAACCCTTTCACTTGGCCATGCAATGTGAACACTAACACATCAGACTGTATTCCTGGCACAATTTGGCCTGGTAACCATCCACCAGAGTTTTCTGTTCCATCACCTGTTGGTTCTGCTCCAAATGACAATTGTGACAATGCTTCGAAAGTTCTTACAGCCGATATCGACAGCCTAGGAGAAGCTAATAAAGAAAACAATTCCCAGGCTTCAGAGCATATGGTCAGTGGAAATGGAGGTGCTGGGCTTGGTTTAGAAAATGTGGAAGAAAATTGTCATCTGGTGGAAACTTCAAGCAATGAACCCATTCAAAAATCCATTTTAAATGGAAATGTAGAAAGTGCTAAAGAAAATGCCGATGGCGAGAGAACCTTCAGCATTTTGATAAGGGGAAGAAGAAACCGGAAACAGACTCTCAGGGTGCCAATTAGTTTGCTTAGTCGACCTTACGGCTCACAGTCGTTCAAAGTAAACTATAACCGGGTGGTTAGAGGAAGCGATCTTCCGAAGAGTAGCAGCTATTTAGCTAGCAAAGAATGTACAGCTAGTGCAACATAGCTGTAGGCTGTGCCATTCTTGAAACAGATTGCTCGAAGATCGACAAGGGTATTGCTGTATTATGTCCTGTGAGAAAAAGGATTAACTGGAACTGGATATCATCTCTACCTTGTCACTTTCAAGATTCAAACAAAGTTCTGAGAAAATTTGAGGTTTGTTTCCTAAATGCTCCATAAAAGAATTTTATCTTCATCTTTATATCTATACATTTCCTTTTTGGAGCAGCAACAGAATATTCCATTGATATATTTGTAGGTATATTAGCATTTAGGTTCTTTTTGCTTAATTTTATAAGTTTCCAAATCCTGCTTTTTTTACTACATGCTATCGGGCCGGAAGTTGATATCTTAGGCCCCGTTTGATAATCATTTGGTTTTTTGTTTTTTGTTTTTTAAATTTAAGCTTATTTTTACTCAAAAATCCTACCATGTATTCCACCTCTCCTACAATGTATTCATCTTTCCTTAAAGAAAGTAGGTGGATGCTAACCAACTTTTAAAAATAAAAACAAACTTTTGAAAGCTACTTTTTTTTTTTTTTTTACAAATTTTAGTTTGGTTTCTACAAATATAGGTAAAATGTAGATATCTAAGTAACAAAAAATATGTGGTAAGGTAGTTGTTGTAGGCTTAAATTTCAAAAACCAAAAACCAAAAATCAAATTGTTATCAAACGGGGCCTTAGGTTTTTTGTTTCTAATTAAATGATATATTGTACGTGTCTAACCATCATGAGTTGACTTAATGGTCAAGAGGGATTTGGTAAACCAAAAGGTTAAGAGTTCAGTCTATAGTGGTCACATACCAAAGAATTAATTCCCTACGGATTTTCTTTGACATCTTTCTTACATTGTATCCATCTTTCATCTTTCTTACCATATATCTATCTTTCTTCGTTCTTATCATGTATCCATCTTTCATCTTTCTTATCATGCCTCCATCATTCCTTAGGAAAGTATGTGAATGCTAACCAAATTTCAAAAACAAGGTTTTGGAAGTTACTTTTTTTTGTTTCCAAATTTTTTGATTTGGTTTCTAAAAATATAAGTAGGATATAGATATCCAAGTAAGAAAAAACATATAATAAAAGAGTTGTTGTAGGCTTAAATTTCAAAAACAAAAAACAAAAAACAAAATAGTTATCAAACGAGCCCTAATATTTGATGCTTCAATTTTGTGCTTGGTGTGCTAAATTGCCAGGCTGATTATATGGTTTTTCTTGTTGGGCAGGCATAATAACATCTCTGGTGAACAATTAAGCAGCTCTTAAGGTGATATTTGCTTCATTATATAGTTGGAAATTGGATCACAGCATTCAAAGATAAGTTGGTTCCTTGCTTTGGGATATAGTGATAGGCAGCAGTGATTTTGGTAGGGTAGTTTGAAAGTGTATACCACTAATTATTTCATTTATGTTTTGACCCATAAACTTTCTTTTTATTTCATCATCAAATTTGATTAGAACCTTTTTATGTTCTAATGACAAAACAATGAATCAAAGAATAAGGACTTATTCCCTTTAGTATCTTGAGATTTCTTAATTCTAATAATGTCTCATATTTATATATTTCTGATGTTTCTCATTTATTATTTATTGTCAGAGATGAGTGGCAGGTCTTTCTGGTAATTAAGGAACTGTTATATTTGTGGTCTGAAACTTATTTTTTTTAGTTCAACTGCATTCTATGATGGGAAGATTTGCCTCTTGGTCATAAGTTAACTTCATGTCTATTGAACTATGTACTTATTGGTTATGTTTTTTTATACTGATTTCTCACCTTGAAATTATAAAGTCTAGTTTGAATGATGAGCTCACTGTGGGTTAAATTACAAATTTAGTCTGGGGTTAAGTTGATCTTAATTTATTATATAAAACTAAGTTTTGGGGATGTCTTAATTTTAAAAATTGTTGAATAGGTCTATTATTACTAGTAGTATTTGAGTTCAACCACAATTGGAGATATGAAGTTCAAATTCATGACTCTTCGTAATTGATACACTTTTCGATTGAGGATGTCTTAATTTTAAAAATTGTTGAATATGTCGAAGTAGACACAAAATTGGAATATTCAGTGACATGCTAGATAGAAACAAGTGTATCAATTGCTAGTAGATCCCATCATGCTATTTGAGACATGTTTTTTGTTGGCATCAAATTGTAAAATTAAGACTTCCAAGATACAATAAAGTTTATCAACCTTCTAATTATTTTTCTGTCGTATAATTTTAAATTGCTAACCACGGATTTATCTTTAACCATCATGGAGTAACTTAATTGGTCAAATGGGGTCTTGGAGTGCATAAGGTCATGAGTTCAAGCCCTCATGATGTGGGGGCACAATTTCTAAAATAATTTATTTATACCACATGATTAATTTTATTTTTGTATTATAGATAAAAATATTTTATCATTTTTTATTATTCATACAAAATTCTCAATAAATTAAGACATTAGGGGGGAAACGTCAAAATATTTAGGCTAAAAAAAGAGTTTAAATCAATCAATATTTCAAATTTCGAACGGTGTTTTTTAAAAAAATAATAATAATAAAAAGTGTGTGAGCGAAGGAGAGAGTGATAAATTGTGAGAAAAGTTTCGAATTGTTTTCATTATCTTTCGACCAAAATATAATATTTATATTACATGAAATATCGAATCTTAAAAGATCTCATAACAAATTCCATCAAATTTATACCAAACTGTCGATAATCACGTCGTCGAACATAATATATCTCTACTAGGATGCGTTATTGCACCACACGAATCGCGGATTTCACGATTTATCATATTATTGTTGAATCGTTGATCACGTCGCCGAACAGAATATATACCTAATATAAGATGCGTTATTGCATCACACGAATCGAATGGATATCACGAATCATCAAATTGCCGTAGATCACGTCGCCGACCATCTCTCTATCTCTTTTTTTTTTTTTTTAACAAAGCTGTTTTTTTTATAGCAACCCTTAATTAGGGTGGCTCTGATACCATATAAGATAGTGTGGACATCCATCCCAAAACCAATTGTCAATAAGATGAGTAGTTCACCTATCTTTAAACACTAGGACATACCTCAGCTTATCTATTGGATTCTTAACATGCCCATCAAAATGGTGTCTCTTTTGGTCCATCAATCTTGAATTGAATCTCAATTTCATTTTTATTGGACCGAATACCATGATACCATGATCTAAACCTTCTGGTTTTTCATTAACTTTCCATAAATATATAATACATCGTCATTTTTGCTCGAGTAACTTAGAGGTTATAAGTATAAATCTCTTCACTTCTAATTGGTATTGAATTAGAAATAATAATAATAATAATAATAATAATAATAATAATAATAATAATAATAATAATAATAATAATAATAATAATAATA
>JBBMEF010000003.1:12020547-12040270 GCA_037832685.1 Sicyos baderoa
GCAGCACTAAGATGCCCATTCTTCACATACCCACTAAGCATAACATTCCAAGAGATCAAATCTCTGTGGGGCATTTTGTCGAACAACTTCCGTGCACGATCAAACTTGTTGTTATTCAAATAACCCGAAATCATGGCATTGTAGGTGATAACACTCCGACGAGACATACCTTCGAAAACGCTTAAAGCGGACTCGCATTGGCCGCTGCGCATATGGGCGGTGATTTTCTTGTTCCATTTGATTATGTCGGAATCGGTGATTGTTGGGTTAGTGCTTTTGGATTCGAGGATTTGGGTCGATGGAGAAGAATTTGATGAGGTTTGAAACTTTTTGGTGATGAATTCAGATTGAATCGATCGTGAAAAGCTGCCGCGAAATAGGCTCACACGGCTAGTCCCGCGCGATTGCATTGGCTCCACGCCCGACTGTGGTTGGTTCCAATGGTTTGGTTTGGTTTGGTTCAAAGTTTTGTTCCACTCGGGTAACCACGCATACCCCTAGATTAGCCGTAGACATCAATGGAATGAAGATTTACTGTGACCTTCTTGGGAGAACACCCAAAGCTTCACCTACGTGTCATTCTTTAAAGACAAAAACAATTCATAACCTTTTAATTCGTTTAAATTTTCTTAAACGTTAAATTTATCCATGACGATTTCTCGAGTTTGATTTTGAGATAGGAAGGGTACATCCTAGGCCTTAAAAAGTTATTATGTTGACCACAACGTGACTCTCTCCTCCAAATTGTGACACGTGTTTGACCAACACGTTTTTCCTTACAACATTTGTCGGTGGATATACAATCTGACATTAGCTTATTTTAGTATAATTCATTTGAAATAAAGTTTTATTTACAATTTTGAAGTTAGATGTTTAATTTTCCCCATTTAAAATAGCTTTAAGGAGTGGCACAATGATTGAAGGTGTGCTATCTTTAAAAGCCTAGGTTCGAGATATACTTATGATATTAGATATTAATTAGTGTATTTAATAATTATAGATACATAATTCTCTTCTCTAATTTAATAGACTTTTTGTAATTTGCCCAACAAGGCTTTTTTAAACAAATGAGGTGGAGAGTTCAACTTTTCAACCTCTAGGTGCCATAAGTAAATATCAAAATTAGTTAGGTTTTTCTATGTTTCAATCTCCAAATATTACAAGTCAATCTTCAATTACAAACTAAAAATACCATCTCAAATACTCCATAACTCAATCAAAATTGTTTTAATCAGTAATCAACAAAGAAAAAGGTTTGGTTCAACAAAATATCAATATTACATCAAAATGTTACAAGTGAAAAACTCCCTACATTCATTCTATGGTTCAATAATCAAAAGTGTTTCAACTGTTCTCTATATACTCATATGTCATTATTAATTAAATAATTAAATAATCATTATATTAATTTATTGTTATAAAATAATTTTATTTTAGGAATGAAATATTTATCATTCATTGTCAATTTAATAAACTAGTGAAAACTTTAAAACCCTTACTTTATATATAAATTAAAAATGCTTAAACTTTACAAAATGTTATATATATTAATGATTACATAATTGTTGTAATTATTGTGTAATTGAGCTTTTTAAAAATTACTATAATTCATTTTCTATCTATTATATATAATTGTAATTATAATTTTTTTTCTTCCTAGAATGAGTATTTGATTTTAAGAATAATTCCATCGTATTAATATAAATAATAAGACATTAACTAATTTATTTTTATTATTTCTTTATCATAAAATAAGTTTGTTTTGTTTTAGAAACAAAATATTTATCTATTAATTATCAACGTAATATGCTAGCGAAAAATTTAAAATATACACAGATGATCTTATATATCAATTACAAATGTATATATTTTATAAAATCAGTTATTGTCTTATTGAATTTTGGTCTTCAAAAGTTTAATTCCTAAAATTCAATTCCACACACACATATGTGTGTGTTTAAAGAGATATTTTTTTATACATTTGAATTTCAATGTATATATGTATGTATAATTTGTTTACCTTGTTTTTTCATCATTTTTTTAAAAAAATTGTATACGGTTATTTTATTATCTACATTATTTTTACAATTATTTTTATTTCTTTCTTTATTTTATTTAACTTTAGAACCATCTATTATAATTATAGCACATTTTTGTCAAAAAATGATTTATATCAGAATTTCAAGTGATTGAACTCAATCAACAATATTTAATTGTAATTACCTGTGGTTGAACTCAATCACTTGAAATTTTGCTATAAACCAATTTTTGATAAAAATGTGTTAGATGCAATTTTTTACCCTATTTTTATTATACGTGAAAAACTCCCCACACACATATATATATATATATATATATATAAAATAGGAAGATTTGAATTCGAACTATTTTTTTAATATATTCATATGAAATTGAGATATACTTATTATACAATTGACTTGTTAGTTGTTTTTTTAAAACATATTTTTATATAAAATAAAAGAATATTTTATTGATTTTTTTTTTTTTTTAACTTTAAAAATTGCAAAACTTATATTATTTTGTATAATATAAATAGTAAATTTATTTTCTTCACATAACTAAATTTACAAAATATTAAAAATTTATAAATATTTTTTTAATAGTTAAAAGGTATATATATTTATTAATTCTATAAAAAACAATAATAATATATAATACATATTTATTTTTAGAAAAATATATTTAAAAAAAAAATTAACGAAAGATTGAATGAAAAAGTTGAATGAGGGGTTATGATGGGAGGTTTGAATGAAAGGAGAGGATGCAAAGAGAAGATGGAAAGAGAAGTTTGAATGAAAGGATCGGAGAAGATGCAAAGAGAAAATGAAAAAAATGTTTGTTTCCGCTTCCTCTTCCTCTCTTCAAAATTTGATGGTCATTAAGTACATATATTAACATTTCATCACATATATATTTATGGTGATTTATGTTGTCAAGATTATGATAAATATATTGTTTCCACCAACTTCTTGACACAAGATAGTGACAATGAACATTTGGATGATATTGAATTTAGAGATTAAGACAATAGAATTTCAAGTCAAGTCCATGCACGGGCTTGTATATAATAAAAGATAGAACAAGATAAATAAATGAAAAATGAAAAAAGAACCACTATTTCAAAGGGATTTTGCATGTATATTACAAAAAATAAATAAAAAAAAATTTAATGTATAACATAATTTTCAAATTTATTCATTTGTATCATAAAAATGATAAAAATTTAATGATGATATAATATGAATTTTAAGCAAAGTGTGCTATGAATGAAATTATTTTTAAAAATGTTACTATTGTAATGAAGGGTCAAAGACAAAATTCCTTTATTTCAATGTAATAAAAAAACCTTTAAATTTCTAAGTTCAAAAAGTATTTTAACTAATTTATTCTTTAAAAAAGTATATTCCAAACAAAAAAAAATATTTAAGTTCACAATGATAAATTACCTACATTTAAATAAAAAAAAAATCTAAACATGTATGTTCATGAAAAAAAATATAAAATTTAATGTATATTCACAAGAAATAAAGGTGAAAAAAAGTAAAGAAAAATTTAAAAAAACAAAGAAAATGAAAAACAAAAGGAAAACAAAATGAAAACAGGCAGATATGAAAAGAAAAAAAGAGAAGAAAAAATGGAAAAAATAATGGATTTTACTCGATAGTCCAATTTTACAAAATAAATACAAATTTAGGTAAATTTGAAAAAATTTGTATCCATAATCAAATATACAATATAAATAATATTCATCATACTGTACTATGTATTACTTATTCAGTATAAAAAGTATTACTTTTTTATACCGTATATTTGATTATAGTTACTAAATTTTTTAAAATTTACCTAGTAGTGTAAATATTTTATAATTTAATCTATTCGTGCAAAAATCTCAAAAATAAAATGAAAACTGAATTTAAAAAACAAAAACTAAACAAGAGAAAGAAAAGGACAAAACGCTTTAAGAATGTTATGAAAAACTATTATGAGGTGGTTCAATTAGTTAAAAAGGGTCTTGAGGTATGTAAGATGATGAATTCAAACCTCATAAAATGTTGTAGGATCAAATAATATATCACATGACATTAGTCGAGATGATGCCATATAAAAAAAAACAAATGATGAAAAATAATAATTGATAATGATAATGCAATTGAGTTGCCTGCCACGTCAGGAAAGAATGTAGTACAGAATTTCCATGTTTTTCAATTTGGAGGCGCCAACAATTCCCCCTCCCCCTCGCTTTCTTCAATTTTGTTTGGAGCCAAAAGTTGAACCAACCTTTTTCCATCACCCGCCTCTTTTCTATTATTTATTTTTAGCTTTTATTCAAACCCTAAATATAAAAATGGTGTTCATTAACAAATTTTTCGTAAACTTTAATTTGTTACCTTCAATATTTTGCAATTAAAAAATATGTTTGGTACTAATTTTTTGAGAATTTATCTCCAACCGCATATTCTAAAATAATTTATCTATGGTACATGATTTTTATCAATGATAAAATTCAACCGTCTATCATTGATTAGATTATATCGGTTTAAAATAATTCATTTGTAGTACATGACTTTTATCAATGATAAAATTCAACTGTTTATTACTGATTGAATTATATCGATATTAAAACTCAATTTAAACTTTTATGCTATAAATGAATTAATTTTAATTTTATGCTTCGAATAAAAATAGTTTGACCTTTTTTATCATACATGTAAATCCCATAAATTTCTTAGTTTATGTAGGTTCAAAATCTCATAAAGTGGGGGAGGCTCTCTAATATTTTATAAAAAATGTAAATTAATTCTCTTTTTATCTAATGATTTTAACATGGATACTCACATTATCTAAAATTATATTAAAGTTTATTAAAGTCAAACATATATTAAGTCACTATATTGGGAGATATCAACTACTTCTCTTATCACCATTTAATTTTAAATATAAAAGAAAAACTTAATTAAACATAATATTTGAATTTATAATTAAGACGTACAAGTTCAAATCTCAATCCCAAAATTGTTGATTTCTTTATTTATTTATTTGTTATTATTATTTTTTTTAAATTTCTTATAGCACCAAACAAATTTAGAGTACGAAGAAGTGTGAGACAAGAAGTAGGGTACGATTGTTAGTTTATAATTTTATATGGAAGATTTTTCATGTATAATAAAAATTGGCTAAAAAATTGCATCTAATAGCATAAAATTGAAAATAATTGTACATATACCAAAATTCTGAGTGATTGAACTCAATCAATAAATAGTGATTGAACTCAATTAGTTCAACTCAATTAGTTCAACTCAATCACTTAACAAACTGATTGACTTCAATCACTAGTTATTGATTAAGTTCAATTACTCAAAATTTTAGTATAAACGAAATTTTGATAAAAATGTGCTATAATTTTAATAGAGGACCTTAAAGTTGGTATACATAACAACTTTTTTTATATATATATGATGCCTCCTATTATTGGACTGCAACTTTTTTTAAAAGGAATTTTTATATGAGTAATAATTATCCACGTTATCACCATTGATAACCTAAAGTAATTACCATTATATGTGTAGTCTAAATACGAAATACACTACAATAGTCTACTTATACCATTTGATATCAAAGCCCCAAACACACTATTTGCTAATATATCATTTATAAGTTCTTATTTGAAAATTCCATGAAAATAAAATGTTTGGGTACTTCTTAACTCATGATTTATAAATCAATTCAATATCAACGTTACTGATTCGATCTTTAAAATTGGTATTTGTAATCCTCTTCTCCAATTTATATTTAAAAAAAAACTCATAATTTATGTAAACAAATTTGCAAACAGGAAACTAGAATAATTACCAAATGAGTCAATGACGTAATGATTTTATTGTTTGCTTGTAAAAAAACTAGAGTAAATACAGTAATTTCACAATTTTGAGTTAACATTATTTTCGATTTTAAAAATACTATTTTGTCTAGTTTACATAATTATAGTGAAATAATTCGAAACATGTAAATTCATGTCATTGAGTCAGTGTTTTTGTTGGCAAAAAAAATAAAAATAAAAAATAAATATTTTTATTGATGGGTAATACTAAATTTAATGCTTAATAGATCTCAAACATACTTTACCAAGAATACTATGTAATGGTTTGATTGAAATAAAAATAAATTTAAAGGTATTTAAATATTTTTATCTTTTCATTCCATACGTACGTTGACACAATTATGGAAAGTTTAGGAAATCACTTAAGATTAAAAAAAAGTGATTTAATATCGAAATTTATTACTATTTATATAAATTTAATTAACAGGAAATTGTTCCCTTGCGATTTGTTCCCGGCTCTGACATTAGCTCGTAGCATTGTTTTGTTATTTTCTCTGCGATTTTCAGTGATTTCGTTCGTCTGAAAATCACAACTCCGATTTCGATTTCGATTTCCCCTCGCCGGCGATTTCATTCCGTTCATCGCCGATCTCGTTCAATCGGTATCGAAAATTCTTCTTGTTTCGTTGCGATTTATCTTTTCGGCGTTAATCTCAGTTTTACAGACGCGAAGATTTCTTGAACGAGTTGAATTCTCTGAGTTTTTTCGTTCATTGTTGTTCGATTAGGGTTTATTCGTCTTTTTTCGATTGTGTTTTTGTTGTGTATATTGCGTTGCGTGGAGTGGGTAAGAAGCGGAGTTGAATGGTGGATGGAGAAATCGTTCGACGTTATCGTTTAAGAAGATAATTAGGGCTTCGCATTGTAGAAATTGGGGTTTGGAATTTGTAGCAAGATGATCATCAAACGAACTATGAAGTTCGAAACGCCGAATCTCAAACGCTGCAAGCTCGAGGAGCCCGATTCTTCGGATTACGTGTATTCGGCGAAGAAACAGCGGACGGATGGAGTTCTACGCGAGGTTGAGGTTTTTAGCACTGGGTCGAGTTCTTGGTACAGCGATGGATTCTATTGGGGAGATGGAATTGAGCGAAATTCGAAGAAATCGAATCGAAGCGTTGAGAAATTGCGACAGCCGCTGTTGAAGTCGTCTCGAGGAAGAATTCAGATGCTGCCTTCGAGGTTCAGTGACTCGTTTGTCGAATCGAAGGTCGATTTTACGGGTTCGAGCATTGAAGAAGACGAAGAAGAGGAATTAAACGAGGTTTTAGTAGAACCCATGAAGAGAAGTAAGGGATTAGCGGTTTCGAAATCGACTCAACGGCTGTGGAAGGATAATTACAGGATGGGGAATTCGGATTGGGACTCATCAGGCAAAAGTGAGGAAGAGAAAGAAGATCATACAATTATGGGGTTCTCAAGGTATTTCAGTTCCAAAACTGTGTTGCCATTGAAAGAAGAAGAGAAACCCACTAGGTTAACTTGCATTGGGGCTAAGACAAATCCAAATTATGAAAGGAGGAAGGATATTTACAAGCCAGAGGAGTTTGCTTTGGGGGATTTAGTTTGGGCGAAGTGTGGAAAAAAATGCCCTGCTTGGCCTGCTGTAGTTATCGATCCGTTGTTGCAAGCTCCTGAATCGGTTCTAAAATCTTGCGTTCCTGGTTCTATATGCGTAATGTTTTTCGGGTATTCCAAAAATGGAACTCAAAGGGTAATTTTTCCGCTCTTTGATTATGGGAAATAATAATTTTATTCATTGCGTTTGTTAGATATTTAATATGTTATATAATTCACAGGACTATGCATGGGTGAAACAAGGGATGATATACCCATTTGCGAAGTTCTTGGAGAGGTGTGCAAAACCAACTATTTTTCGTCAGTTGTATTTTAATTTTGTTTTAAAATGATTAAATACCATAACTGTGTCCTCAAGTGGTGGCACAGTTGTTAAAGGTCAAAGGCTTGGGTTTTGAAGGTGTGCTCCCTCAAGGTCCCAAGTTCGACTTACCTATGACATTAATTTGTAGACATCTCTGTGTCTTCACTTTTTTTATGTCTTCCGATTCCTGGCCTAGGGACGGTGTGGTTACTCTTAAAAATAAATAAATCATAATTGCAATTTTTTAATTCATTTTAAAATGATTAAATACCATAATTGTGTCCCCAAGTGGTGGCGCAGTGGTCGAATATTTGGGTGGTTTTGAAAGTGTGTTCCCTTAAGGTCTCAAGTTCGAGACTCACTTATGACATTAATTTATAGACATTTTTCGTGTCTCCATTCCTTCGATGTAATTGGTGTGGTTACCATTTTTTCAAAAAAACAAACAAACCATAATTGCAATTTTTTGGTATTCATCAGATTCAAGGGGCAGAAACAGTTGCACAAGAGCAAGCCGAGTGATTTCCATATGGCTATTGAGGAGGCTTTATTAGCAGAAGATGGTTACGTGGAAGCCAGCGTGGGCAGTATGTTAATGGCTCTTCGAGAAGCAGATGTCAGTGGCCTGCCTGATGCTTCGACTTCAAACCAGGATCTGGAATATTATTCCGAGAAGGTACGATTCTTAAAAATTGGTTTAATACCTTTTCGTTTGTTGTTTACTTTTTTTTTTTTTTATCGTTGATTGATATAATTAAATTTATCCTAACCTATCAACTTAAGATTTTGGATTGACTGGACATTTATTTTGTTTCACAACAGTTTGCATGTGTGTCTTTCTCGATGAAAGCTAGGTAATTTTTTTTGTTTAAAAAATTGTTTCAACATTTATGAACTTAGCTTTATATTTGAGGCCTGAGTGGGTTTTTAGTTACTATTATCCTCGTGGGTTTGGCTGGATTATTGGAATTTGATGCAGGATAATCGTGTACTAAATTACAAGGACTTCGGTCAGTGAATTATTTTTTAGAGCCTTTGCGTTTACAGTTAACTTAAATCTTTATGACATTTCTTGTCAACTTGCCCTACTTTATCATTTCAATACTGTGTTTTTGGTGGTATAAGATCATGTAATTTTATTCTTTTTTATTTAAATAATTACTTATCACCGTGCCTTCAAGAGGTGCACAGGTACCGAATTTGGTAGTAACTAGTAATGTTTCTGAAGTTTAGTACTGTGGTGTGGACATGAAGACCTTTATAGCCAATGATTATACTCGTTTTCAATGTTGTTTGTTGTGTTTTCTTTCTTAACACTGACTGCACATTCTTACATGCTGGTTTTATAAACTCTGATCACTCTTAGCTTTTTGCTTGATTTTGTTGAGAGTTCTTATCAGTTGGTTTATTTACAGAAAGTAGTCAACAAAGGCTCTAGACATTGTGACGGATGTGGCTTGTTAACGCTTTGTAAGTCACTTAAGAAAGTGAAGGGCCCGACTTCTTCCCCACAACTTCTGTGCAAACATTGCCATAAGGTTTGGATGCTTATTTTCATGGATTTTGTAGTTCCTTAACGAAATAATGAAACAGAGAAAGTAGTTTCTTTCTCAAACAAATAGTGGAATGTGGATAATTTAAGTAAATAATTTAAGTTACTTAAGTAGTTTCTTTTCTTAAACAAATAGTGGAATGCGGCTTGTTATCGCTTTGTAAGTCACTTAAGTAGTTTCTTTTCTTAATCAAGTAGTTCCGTATGGTATTTACTTAAATTATTTAATAATTTTCATCCTTACAGCTAAGACAATCGAAGCAATATTGTGGCATATGCAAGAAAATCTGGCACCATTCTGATGGTGGAAATTGGGTAAAGAATACTGGCATTAATAAAACCAATCTGTCTGCTAACTACGTTCTTCTTTCTGTATCTGATTTTATATGAGTTTTTGTGTCAAATCAGGTATGCTGTGATGGTTGTAATGTATGGGTGCATGCCGAGTGCGACAAAATTTCTGGCAAGCTATTTAAGGTGTGTCCTTGTTCTCCCGCTTTCACATACAGACACATATTTTAATTTTTACCCAACTTCTGGAATGTCTAATTGTTAATCTTGCTACATGTGAAGGATTTGGCGCACAGCGAATATTATTGCCCTGACTGTAGGGCCAACTTCAATGAACCACCACATCTTGAAAATAGTCGGTCAAAAGTCAAGTGAGTTCCACTTTACCATTTCTACTCTGAAGCTCTTATACATGATGTCATTAGCAAGTAGTAGGAACTTTTTCATGTTATCGGTTTCTATTTTCTAATCTTTAAACTGTATACATCTTTTTTGAAAATAAATTTTTTACATTTGATGCAAGTTATCTGACACTTAATTTAAACCAGTTCTACGGACAAAGGAGTGGTGGCTTCTATTCCAGATAAGATAATAGTGGTGTGCAATGGCATGGAAGGAGCTTATATTCCCGATTTACATTTGTAAGTCTGTTGAACATAACGTGACATTTATTCTCTTTCCTCACTTCACAAAATATTTAGAGTTGCACGTCATTTTAATGATTTGGTTGTTGTTTAAGATGATGAAATTTTGACCTTGATTCCTTTGCCTTTTAGAGTTGTCTGCAAGTGTGGTTCTTGTGGGGCAAGAAAACAAAGACTTAGTGAATGGGAAAAACACACTGGTTGCAGAGCAAAGAAATGGAAATATAGTGTTAAAGTGAAGGCTACAATGTTACCTCTGGAACAATGGGTTCGTGATAACGTCTCAATATTTCCTTTCTTTTTTAGATTTTAGTCATTGTCTTGTACTTGCCCACCTCATTATTTCTTACTACATCAATAAAATTTCAGATTGCAGAATTCAACACGAATGGCATAGATTCCTCGAAGCCTCTGAAGTTGGATAACCAGCAAATAAGCACCTTCTTAACTGGTATATATTTATCTCTAAAAAAATTTACCCATGAGTCTGTTCCTGTTATGAGCTTTCTTTGATAATTACAATGAGGCTACGTTCTAAAATATGTCGTTATCTTTTTTGCTCTCACAGAAAATTATGAGCCTGTTTATGCAAAATGGACGACAGAAAGGTGTGCTATTTGTAGATGGGTTGAAGATTGGGAAGAAAACAAAATTATCATCTGTAACAGGTTAGACGATCATATAATTTTGTACCGACATATGTATTTGAGATTATGAATATGTCTTACTGTATACCACAATAGGTTCTAGATTTATACTATTTCATTATCTTTTATCATCGTTTAAAAACTAATAGTCATTGATTACAATTAACCTTATTTAGTAGTTTAACTAAATAATTGTGTGAATCACTCGTACCTTGAGGCTAAATAATTGAAGTGTAATTCTATATCTACAAGTATATGTAACCTTTCTTATGATCCTTTCCTTTTCTCTTCCTTTCTTTATAGATGCCAAGTTGCTGTCCACCAGGAATGTTATGGAGCAAAAGATATTCACGATTTTACATCATGGGTTTGTAGAGCTTGTGAAACACCAGATGCCAATAGAGAGTGTTGCCTATGTCCTGTGAAGGGTGTGTATATTGCATTTCATATCTGTTAATAAAATTTTAGCAAATAATCATTTTTATATTTGAACTTTCTCAATTAAGGTCACTTATGTCTTAATGTTTACTTTTCATAAGAAAAAAATGTCTTAATGTTTAATACGAGTCTTCTTAGGAAATATTTCTCAAGTAATAGAGGTTGACAGGTTCAAAAAAAGGAGATACATTATGGTCGTGAATGGGAATAGGCTTAAGCATGCTATTGTTATCATTTTAAAGAGAATATGTATTGCCAAGTGTTTTTAAGGTGCTTGGGTGATTATCAGTTTGTGTGACATTCTAGGTGCTGCAGCCACTCTTGCATTGGGCTCAGGAAGCACCTTGAATCAAAACTCACCTGTGACATACTCCTTCGGTGTCTCCGGTGCCTGGCCTAGGGACGGGTGTGGTTACCATATTTCAAAAAAATGTTTCTATGAAAATATGTGCAGGACAACATAGATTAAATTGCTCAAGAAAGAGAGAGTATTTGATTTGACAACTCTTACTATGCTAGCTTTGGTTGTTCTAATTTAAAATAATAACTAAGGAAAAAGAAACAAGGGACAAATGTGGAATTTGAGCTATCCCATCAGCAGCCTACTTGGGGTGCAAACCCTAAAAAAAAATCACAACTTTTCCGTCAGTTTCTCCACCATAGTCTCTTGTGCAGTATGCACAATTTTCGTTTCTTTCCGCAACAGCAGAATTCAACAGCTTCTGCATTTGAGGCAGTTTTTTTTTTTTGTTTTTGTTTTTTTTGTTTTTTTTCTGATTTATGTTCTGTATTTTACCCATATTTATTCATGCTTTCAACATCAACGCTTTCATTGCATATTATTTGTGTTAGTTTCATGATAAAGCAACTTCTCATTTAAGTATGTATCCCTTGGGCCTATTAGCTCCACTGCATTGCTATTTAGCCATACGATCAATGGACACTAATTCAATTTCTCTATGGGTCTTCAGGAGGTGCTTTAAAGCCTACCGATGCTGAGGGACTCTGGGTTCATGTCACGTGTGCTTGGTTTCGCCCTGAAGTTGTTTTCTTGAATCATGAGAAAATGGAACCTGCTGTTGGCATCTTTAGAATTCCATCTAATTCTTTTTTGAAGGTAATTTTTCAATTTAAAAATAATTTTCATTCTTGTTCTTGAATCAAAATTGTTGGGAGTTTGCAATTGTTGTATATTTCTTACTGATATTAATACCCACATTTTGATGAATAAGGATATCTTAGTGTTAGGTATCTAACCAAAGAAACTAATATATTGCAATATCAATGAAGAAATTACAATATCTAATAGCCCTACCGAGAGGGCCATACCGCGACCATAACCAATCTACCAAGACTGCTTACCAAAATATGACTCCTTTATCACAAACGCTCCTATTTATAACAAGGAGTCCAAGACTCTCTAGCTAAATACCATTAACGCCATTGATAGTTATACCCAAGTTACCCTTAATAGTACTCTCATACTTGGTCATACTAAAATCTTTCAATGAAAATGGTTAGGGCTTGAACTTTGAAGTATGATGATTGGATAATTTTAGTTTTGCCAAAGATATACTTTCATTTTTTTTTTCCAATTTTATGACTGATATTGTAAAAGTTTCAATTTCATCTTTTTTGCATCGTTTTTTTTTGTTATTGGAAAACAACCAGCTTTCATCCTTTATGCATCAAGTTTTCAAGCAGTTCCTTACTGTTTTAGAATATTAAATTCATGAACTTACGATGTGACACCGACACTAGAATGCATTTCCTCAAATTGAATATAAAATTACCTCAGGTTTAATTTAATGAGCTGGACATGTAAATTTATAATATATATTTGTAATTTCACATGGCTAGCCTCGTAATAACTTATCCAACTTGAAATAGGTCGTGCAGAAAATGAGGCCTAAATTACTATTATGCTAACAACTTGCCTCATCATATATATAGCTTTTTATAATTCTAATACCTTCATTATTTTAGATTATAAATTTAATTCTCTAAAAGACTCAGTAAATAAAGATTAAAATTGAAAGTTTTAAAATGTTAGTTAATGGATGGTGTCATAAATGAAATATATGTGTGTATATATATATATTCAGCCTTTTAATTTTGTATTTCCTCTGGGACTTAAATTTTGGTTTTCTGCATTCAAAGGGATGTTCGTTGTCTTTACATTCTTTCTTTTTATGGATAACAGAAATGTGTAATCTGCAAGCAAAGTCACGGTTCCTGCACAAAATGCTGCAAATGTGCTACTTATTTTCATACAACGTGTGCTTCTAGAGCAGGATACTACATGGAGGTAAGTGTTCATGGTGTTATAATTTTCGAGCTCCTGTAATTGTCAATGCATCGTTTTTCTTAGAAATAGATTTGATCTCTGTTTTTTTTTTTTTTTTTTTTTTTTAAACGATGCAACAAGCTGACAATTTCTTAATTCGACGTATATTCACTTTCAGTTTCAGTGCTCAGAGGAGAAAGGGAAGCAAATGACGAGAAAACTGATATATTGTGCTATTCATAGGTCAAATCTTTACTTTATTACATTTTATTCTGTTCTCCCTCCCTCCCTCTCTATCTCTTTCTTCCTTTTTGATTCAATATAGATCCTGAGGTTCAAAATCCTTTTTTGTCATGCAGAGCACCGAACCCTGATGCTGTTTTAGTGGTGCGCAGTCCTTCCGAGGTTTTTGCCGGCACAAACTTGCTTCAAAAGCAGAAGGGATGTTGCAGGGGATCGAGGCTAGTTACGTCAAAGATTGAAGAATTGTCAAAATCTTCAGCCTCTGAAACTAATGATTACGAACCATATTCTGCAGCAAGATGCCGTGGTTATGTTAGATCAACCGATAAGGTTGTCCACGTTTCACCATTTATTCTGTGACACTAACTTGTGATTTCTTTGCCTCACCTTTATTATCTGTATTTTTCTAGAGGGTCGAAGGACCAATATTCCATCAACCTATGGGACCAAGCCATCATCCATTGGACGAGATTATTAGCTTGAGTACACACAGAGTAATATTCTCTTCCTGGATGGTTTAACCTCACAGTCTTAGCTCATTTTCAAGTGACTAAAAATTTAAATGAATTCATTGTTTTCTCTTACTAGGAAGGAGAAGACACCAAAGCATTTTCCTCATTCAAGGAGCGACTTCAATACTTACAGGTAAATGCTACCTCCTCTTGCTATCTTCCTTCTTTTTGTATATTTTATATTTTTAATGAATTTTTTTTGCTATTTGACTAATTTCTCCATATGATTTCATTCAGAGAACTGAAAGGGATCGGGTTTGTTTCGGTAAATCTGGAATTCACGGATGGGGCCTCTTTGCTCGTAGGAATGTGCAAGAGGGAGAAATGGTATGGACGTTTCTAATTTATAGCAAGCTCCATTTAAGTGTGAACGTTTCTGTGATTTGAAAGTTTGAGCTTTCTTCTCCAGCTTCCTTGGTGCTTTTAATTTATTGCATTTTCATTTCATCAAAGACAATCATGGGGTTGAAGCAGTCTTTTAAAATAAAATTTTTGTTATGTAACTAACCAAGTGTTCATGACTTTTAGGTTGTTGAGTACCGTGGTGAGCAGGTGCGGCGTAGCGTAGCAGATTTGAGGGAGGCTCGGTACCAATTAGAAGGAAAAGATTGCTATGTGAGTTTCTTATTTACATCAGCTTACTTATGCATGAGGTGTTCCATATGCTGGAAGCCTGGAAGTTGATTCTATGTCCAATGCTGAAATCTAAGTTGGATTATTTGATAGAACTCGAATATATTGAAATATAAAACCTAAGGAAATACAAAATAACTCCCCAAAGTTTTTGAAGAACTTCGACCTTCCCTCTCTCGAGATCATTTCAAGTCTAAGCCAACCAAACAGTTGCCTATCCTCAACCTTCCAAACCTTTCTATAACTTGAAGGTTGAAGGGTGCTATGCTTTTTTACTCTTTTTCCCCTTTCCCCCATTGTTCAGATCCAAGAGAGTTTTTTTTTTTTTTTAACCATGTTTTCTTCCTCTATCAAAGGCTGGGTTTTATTTTATTATGCAAGCATTTTAATCACTAAAGTTCAATTGATTATTGCAGCTCTTCAAAATCAGCGAGGAAGTTGTAATTGATGCCACAGTCAAAGGAAACATAGCACGCTTGATAAATCATTCAGTAAGCAAACCTTATTGCAGTTGTTTGTTTACTTCATTCGAAACTGTCTCGGAAGTTGCCTCGATAAATTCAAGGGGTCTGTATGTATAATCCTCTCATTCAAAAGATGGCGTCAAAATTATTTATAAAATAAAAATGTATTTATAGAGGTTTAGGGTCTGAACTATGAGAGAGTTGAGGCACGAATATTAGATATACTGCAAGGGCGGGTCTGGTGTAAGGCCCAATAGGACTCAAAGTGCAAAAAGTGTCGTTTTTCTTTGTGAGGCACACTATATGTAAAGAGATAACATAGTTGAAGTTGGAATAAAGTCTCGCACACTTGTTGAAGACTTGGGCTTTGAAGGTATGCTCCCTTCAAGGTCTTAGGTTCGAGACTCACATGCGACATTACTCCTTCGATGTCTCCAGTGCCTGGCCTAGGGACGGGCGTGGTTACTCTTGTTTCAAAAAAATAGTTGAAGTTGGAATAAAAAAAAACTCTTAAAGAGTTAGCAAATGTTATTATTTGATTATTAAAGATAAAAAAAACCGTAAACTCAAGAGTTTTTGTGTTTAGGGCTAGTAAAACTTACTTTTTACATGGTGCAAGGCGAGACCCTAGGTTTGTACCTTGAATGAACTTTTTAAAACTTTCCATCCAATACCTCATAAGCCAAAGAAAATATCCTTTAAACTTATATTTATCCTCGTCATAGTTTTTTCTTTTTTCTTTTTAATTAATTAATTTATTATTATTATTAGTAATTAATAATAATAATAATGATTAGTTTGGGGGATAGTTATTTATTTCAAGAGAGAGAATATATGTTTGATTGTTTGGTGTGGAAGACTGAAAGAGGGATGTGTGTGTGTGGTGCAGTGTATGCCAAACTGCTATGCAAGGATAATGAGCGTCGGCGACAACGAAAGCCGAATAGTTCTCATTGCCAAGGCCAATGTAGCTGCAGGAGAAGAACTAACGTAAGAACCAAATTCGTTCTAGTTTTAATTCTCTTAGCTCTGTCTTTTTGTTCATTGCTTCACATGTTTCTGTATCAACGTGGGGTTTGTACCAAACAAACAGGTACGATTACTTGTTCGATCCGGATGAACTCGACGAACTCAAAGTTCCTTGCCATTGTAAAGCTCCCAATTGCAGGAGATTCATGAACTAACTCAAACCCGGATTCGATTCAACTCAACTCAACTCAACTAAACTCCAATTCTTTTGCTACTTCTCCCCCTGCAACCTCTACAGAAGAGCAGCCACACATATATTTTTTTTCTCTTGAAGAAGAAAGAAGTTTAAAGTCAGTTGTTTTGGTATTATATTCATTTTCCCTTTTCTACCCCCACCATTTGTATAGCAATTTGTAGCATTGGTGGGATAAAAGTGTAAATTCAATCTGCGGCTCCTTTGGATGTTATGCTAAGGCTTCTGAGGCAATTTTTTTTTATAAAAATCTTATGATACTTCTCTTGTCATTGCTGTTTTTGTTGAAAACTTGGAAAGTTCTTGTAACATTCTTGTAGTTTTGTGAAGATAAGGTCATTATTTTATAGCTTGTTCTTTTTGTAACTTCTCTTTTAATATTTGATTCTTCTTTTAGATTTTTTTTTTTTTTTTTTTTTTTTTTTTTTTTTTTTTCCTTTTTTTCTCTTAAAAAAGTATTGACTCTTTAGGAAGCTGGTGTTTGAGGTCAATTGAGTAATTGTTGTACACCAATGACTTTGAGATCTTGAGTTCGAGTCTCTCCCAAATTTTACAAAAAATCTAAACAACCTAAATGCCGGAAGAAAAGATTGCTCATCCACCTTTATCAAATATAATTTTATTGCTTGTTGAAATTTATTAAATTTGTTGTAGATAGTAAATTATAGTCTCTATAGAAACTGTTATAAAAATATTCCATAAATCAATTTTTTAATTAATTTGTTTTTCATGAATTAACATATCAATTTTGTGGCAATCAATTTAATTTGATCGAATTTGTTTTTGTTATTGTTATATTTGATTTTTTTTTCTTAAGTTTTTTACATCCATGAATTTATTTATTTTTGTTGTTATTCATGAAAAATTCTGAGAAAGTCATGGTTTAAATTTTCTTAAACATCGAATGGGTCAATGGTGTAATGGTTTCATTGTTTAGTTGTAAATTAGTTCAACACCTATGTCACATGTTCGAATTTTGAAATTGATATTTGTAATCTCTCTCCCCTAACTTGTACTAAAAAAAATCCTCTTAAACGGAAAATTTATTATTATTATTATTATTTTATCAATTTATCTGCAATTCAATTAGTAAACAGTGACCGAAATCGAGCTGTAAAAATGTCAAAACTGTTTGGGCTTAATAAGGGAATTATCTACAAAAAAGAGAGAAGGAAAATGCAAGAAGAATAAAAAGTTGGTGTATTTATGGTTACTGGGGTTTTAAGAAAGAATAAATGATTTATCTCAGAAAAACATTGAATAATTAAGTTTCTTTTTTCTTTTCGTTTAAATCTGATCTATACTTAATATAATTTGAGATGCCTAAATTTTCTATTTACAACAAAAATTTTAAAATAAAAAAATGATTTCTTAGTGAGGAAATATTTAGGATAGAGTTCTTCGAGGAAATATTAATCTACATAAGCGTGTTATGGATTTGAATCCGCATTGAAAAAACAATGACTCACTAGTTTGTTTATAAATTTTATGTTATCAAGTAATCAATATATTCAATATATTATTTGTTTATTATATTCAATTTCATAATTTTATTAGATTACATTAAGTATATTGTTTAATCTCTTATGTAATTATCAATTGGGTCCATAGCTCAGTGGTAGAGCATTTGACTGCAGATCAAGAGGTCACCGGTTCGAACCCGGTTGGGCCCTTTTGAGAAACGTTAAGAAAAAATTTAAACTAATACTTTATTTCACAAAATTAGAAGAACAAAAAACAAGAAAAGTTCTATTTAAAAAAGAAAAAAAAAAAGAATCCGATAAGTTTTTTTTTTTTTTTTGAAAAAAGAATCCATTAAGTTAAAATATCTACATAAGAAGAGATTTTTCATACATAATAATAATTTTTTTTATATAGATATCAAAATGTCAGAAAAAATTCAAATATATAATAAAAAAATTATTCAATAAAGTTAAATCGATTAAGTGAAATTGATGAACCACTCTGAGGTGACTTAGTGGTCTAGATGATGTTAAGGAAGTAAGAGGTGAAGAGTTCAATTTATGATAGTCCCTAAGAATTAATTTCCTACCGAGAGTAATTTGGGTGCACCCCGAGTAGCACCCTCACCGTGATACCACCCATGTGTCACATTTGATGCCACACATCTCATCTCTCTTTTTTTACTTTATATTTATTATAAAAAAAAGTTAAAAAGAAAAAGAAGATGTGTAACTCTAAATGAAAGGTATCACGGTGGGGGTGCAACCCGGGGTGTACCCAAATTACTCTCTTTCCTACCTACCCAATTTAAAAAGTGAAATCGATGGCTTCAATTAAATTAAAATTGAAGATTTGTTGAGAAAGAGATAGATTCATCAAAAATGACATGGCAGGAAACAAAAAATTTATTATTTGGAAGTTCATAGTAGAGATATACTTTATATTGAATTGGATATCCAAAGGATTTGAGGATTAAGTACTGTAGAGGCGAATTAAAAAGTGTTTCAAGTGAAGATCTATTGTATAATACCGGTGTTGGTCGTTGATTAATCAAATAAGTTGATGTTGCAAACACAAATCACCACAAAAGATAGAGTGGTTTTAGATTGCAAAAGTAGGAATATGATCGTTTGAAAATCGAAGACACACCTAAAAATTTAGATAAAAGAAATTCATAAGACGTAGTTAGTGTAACATATTCTTGATGAGTTATAGGGATTGTTAACTGCTAATCGAAGTCAATGTATTAAAGTGACCAAGATTGATCGAAAGATCGACAGTACACCCAATATCAAATAGCCAAATTGTGGGATTGCTGACAGAAGTCATTCTTGGATTGATGTTTTGGTTCGTGGATTAAGATGAGGAAACCATAGTTGCTAATCGAAGGCATTGTGTCCAAAGCGACCACAAGTTTGACAATTTACCTTATTTTGATCTGAAGTTGAAACATATTTGATGTGAGATTTGTAAACAAATATTGTCATTTATTATTTTATTGTTATCTTTGCTGTTATTTTATTGTTACAGATCTTTTTGTGTAAC
>JBBMEF010000003.1:12064207-12077328 GCA_037832685.1 Sicyos baderoa
CATTCATGACTTTTTAACCTTGGGATCCCATATGTTCTTTCGAACTATTTGAACTACTTATGAACTATTTATCTTTCCTAAATGATTATTTGTTCGGGGTGCATGTCTCATTTAAACTCTCTTTTTAAGAAGTCAGGTCGTTACATTGGTACTAAGTCCTTCAGGCCTATAGATAAGCAGAGGCAACCGAGATCTCCCAAGAGACCTCGATGCCTTGGCACCCATCAATGGTAGCTTCCTTCCCGAACCAACACACTTTCTTCATCGATCAATTTTTAATTTATAGAGTCTAGGGTTTCTTGTCGAGCACTCCCAAATCCTGGCGCCAAAATGTTATTTCCTTGTCGGATATTATTCTTTCCTTCTTCCATCTAATTTGACTATCATCCAATCTTTTCCTTAACTGCCCTGTCCGAGTTGTCCGTCCGTCTTTGCGAGATTTTCCGGCGAAACAAAATACATGAGCGAAACAGACTGACTTAACTATGACAAGTCATTTTCTTAACCTTTTTTGCTTTTTATTATTTTAATTATTTATGCATTTTCTTTCTTTTCTTTATTCTTTTTTCTTCATATTTTTTCCTTTTATTTCCTCAATCTTTTCTATTTTTTTTTTCTTTAAATAAATAAATCATATATATTTTCATTTGTACTTTTTTTTTCTAATATAATTTCACTACTTTTTATGTTTGTTAGTTTTATTTCATTTTCTATAGGATGCATCGGTAAAAAAAACTTTTAAAAAAACTCATATGGTTTATGGTTTTCTAAACCATATTTTTGTGAACAGTCTTTGTTTATATTTTTATATTCCTACACTTATATTGTTTCTGTATTAATATTATAAGAATAAAAAAATTTAAATACTTTAGGCGTGTGAAGTCAAACTTTTCACATTTTTAAAATAATCTAAATAGCCATGTTTAATTGCTCATCGACATTAGTGTATGTCCAATGATCAAAAGTCTTGGGTTCGAGTTCCCCACCCCCAATTAATGTAATCTCAAAAAGTAAAAAAATCATTAACATTTGAAAATAAATTTTTATTATATTTATATTCAAATGTTTAGAGATATATCATGTTTGTTCTATAAGATCTACAAACCATGAATACCAAAAGTTTAAGCATATATTATTTAATGTGCACTAATATGAAATTTATCATGGTTTGTAGTTTTTATAGAACAAAAAAAGTTATGAATTTAATTAATGGTGACTACCTATCCAACAATTAATTTTATTTAAAATTCATTGACAATCAAATATTATAAGTTGTTAAGTTTATTTTGTAAGAATAGTTAACTATAGAGTGAAAAACATGTCCAAAAATCGAACCGAGCCGAGCCGATCCACTAGTTCGGTTCGATTTTTGAGTAGCATAATAGATCTATTGGATGTAAAATTTCAAAAACCTTCACTTCCATTTATAATTGTTGGGTTCGGTTTTATTATAAAAATACACATAAAAATACATTTTGATCGAGTCGTGTTATTTCTCTCGCCTTGCAACTTCTTTGTTCGACGCCAAATCGCCAAAATCAGCCAAACTCGCAGCCACTCGCGGCGGAGCGCTGGGAAAACTCCGGCCTCCATTCAGGTAACCTTCACTTCCATCAGTCTCCTCTTCTGATTTCTTCACCTCTCTCTCGATTTTTTGAGGTATGTGTCTAAAGCAGCCGAAATCACGTTAGGGATTCGACTGTTTCTAGGTTTTTTTTAATGGTTTTGTCTAAACATTTCATTCCAGTTTTTTTATGGCTGTTTCTTTATTTTTCAATTCTCTCTTTCATTTCGATTTTATTTTTTTATGTTTCAAATTGATCTTGTTTTTACGGAATTTTATTTTCATTTTTGCCAATTTCTCTACATTCTTCTTGCTCTACCTTTTTTAGATTTCTATATTAATAATTCCTTTTTCTTCTGCCACTGTAAGACACATTTCTGGCTTAATAAATCGATGGTGAGATCGAAAAGCTCATTGGAAATTTGGAGTAGGATTAATGGTGGAAGTTAAAAATGTTTGAATGAGTTTATGAAAGATGATTTCTCTGTTTCTTAAGTTGTATTTAACATTCTTGTGTTTGTGAAAATGTTTGAATGAGTCTTTTAACTTCGTTGTTTTATTGATTCCTCTGGTGATTGCTAATGAATGTGAAAGATTGAAGTTTTTTTTTTTTTTTTTTTTTACTTTGCTTGGTCTGATATGGTTTTTTTTTTTTCATTTTGATTAATGTTCAAGATTAAGATTGAAGTTCCTCTTGTTCATTTTTCATTGATTTTTCTCAGGTCGATGTGTAGTATGGTGGGACCAAATTTCAATTTTTATGCTATTGAATTTGGCTGAGCACTCCAAATATTTGAAAAATGAAAAAATGAATTCAATTCATATGGAAAATTAAGTTTTCGAGGATCATACTTTATAATTTATTGGACGTTGGATCGGACATTGGATCAGATCTATTAAAAACCAAACCAATTGAAAACCGATCCAATGGTTCTATACTCTATTGGACATTGGATCGGATCAATTTTTAAAAAACCAAAGATATCGGTTCGATTGTCGGATTGTTACAAAACCGACAAAAACCGAACCTAAATCACCCCTAATCTGTTGTGCCGCTTCTCCCATCGTTACTAATTCGTCACCTCTCCTTCCCCTAAGCCTGAAGACGATTCTCGTTTGCAACTGTTCCGATTCGCCATCTTTCGCTCGCCTAAGTCTGAAGTTTGGTCAGCTACACGTCTCAATGCCCGGTCCTCTCATCGCATCGCTGTAACTCTAGCTGCCGATTTGTTTTCCGTTTATCTTAGAGAATAGGATAAAAGCCTAGTCATCAAAGATGGGTGGAGAAAGGATTTTGTTTTTCATTGCTGATGTTTTCCGAGAGAAATTGGAGGTTTGTTATGATTCTTCTATTCCCTTTAGAACTTCTCCTTTGTAGAGTGCAAAATTGTGACATTCAGTTTAATCAATTAAGTATTTCATTTATGAGATTTCTCTTCTTTTCTGTGTTTCAATTTCAATTATGTTATTTTTATGCATTTGATTTGAGTAGAAACTATTTTTTTTCTTCTGAGTTTTTAATCCATTTAGTGTGAGAAATAATACCAAGATATTGAAGTACTAGAATTAGAATTATGATGGTTTAGTGCAAATTTATTTTGACAGAGTTAGGACCAGAGGATTTATGTGGATAAGTTTGAGTATCTTGTAATTTTTTTTAAAAAATTTACTGGAACCTTTTCACTTTTTTTTCTTCCATACATTCTTTGATTGAATTGGAATATGAAAAATCAAACTTCAACCCTTTCTGAATGTGCTTAATATACCCAACCCTCTGCCTTTTTTTCATAAGATTTTAAGCACATTTTTTGACTGAATTGATATGTGAAAAATCAAACTCCAACCCTTTGTGAATCTGCTTAACACATTTGTTGTATGAAAAATGTTTTTGATGTATTTAAAATATTGAACATTGGATCGGATCCAAAACCGAACCGATCCAATTGAAAACCGAACCAATGGATCTATACTTTGTTGGACATTGGATCGGATCTAGTTTTTGAAAACCGAAGATATCGGTTTGGTACAAAACCGACAAAAATCGAACCGAAATCACCCTTAGTTTTGTCGAAAGAATACCTCCTTGTGCTCGAACTGACGCCAGATTTGCGACGACGACATTGGATCTGCAGCGCAGAAGCTTTTCCAGCTTAAACCGATAGAGGCTGAAGTATTTTAGGCGGTAAATTGTAGTTTAATCAAGGCTTTATGGGTCTCTAGGTCACCTCAGTTTAGAATTTGGCTTTGATTACCTTCTCAAAATCTCTGTGAAGTAAGAATTTCGTCGCCTCTGGTTTCTCATTCCAAGTAAATTTGTTTTGTTTGATTCCTTATGATTGACCTGATCTTTTACAATTTGTATGAATTAAGTTTTGGCCATATTTTATACATCGGTTTTTGGTTTCTATTGAGTTGATGTTTTATTTCCCCTTTCATTTTGTTCTTAATTTTGGTCAATTTGTTTGATTGCTGAAAATTGTTTCGTTAATCTCTTTTTGGGTTTCCTTTGCCATCATTGTTGTACAAATTATTTGTTCTTGCAGTGTTTATTTCTTTGAAAACATAGGCTTACAATCACATTGTAACGAATCATGTGCATTATGATTATCAAAAGGATAATTTGGAGGGAGAGTTGAATTTGATAGAATTTGATGTTCTTAATGTCTTAAGTTGTCAATTTTACACCAGGGGTGTCCACTAACGCCTCCGAGAATTCGGGAATCATGATTGGAGCTGGGAAGATCAAGCAGTATTCTAATGTCCTCGAAAGACCTGTCAGCAAGGGCAAACAGGAGGTTGTCTTCTATACACTGATTTAAGCATGTTTGATGTTTTACAGACCATTTTGTCTAAAATAAAGTTCTTATGTTCCTTGCTGGATTTTTAAGTTATAATCCATCAAATGATGTATGTTTAACAAAGTGAAAACTTAAGAGCTTCACATGTTATTCTCTGCTGAGCTTGTAACTTTGCAATGACTTGTAGTCTTAGTTATTTTCCCTCCTAAATTATGTATCTTTTTGTATCTGGAACATAACCCTTCGAGTTTTGCATAATATTTATCGAGGATTTTTATCAACAATAAGATTTGATAAGTTTAAGTGAATTTAAACTATAATATGTATGTGACTTCGTTTAATTTGTTTTATGTCTAGGTGAGTTTGAGTGCATTTGCATTCTTGTTCTCTGAACTTGTGCAATACAATCAGACTCAGGTTGACAATATTGCTGAGTTAGAACGAAGGTGATCTTTCATTTGAAGCTATTATATTTTGACGGACAACAATTCTTCTTCATTGTCTTTGTTTTTGTTGGAGAGTGGGTCAAAAATTAACAGAAGATGTATGTACATCAACAATGGCCAATGTTCTAGTTTTGAAAGTTTCAATGTCCATTTGAATGCATATTCTTTTCTTTCTGATATATTTCTTCGTTTTAATAATAAATAAAGAATTTGTGTTAATAATGAATCTAGAACGACCTAGAGTTTTGTAGGGATGAGAAAACCTTACACCAATAGAGATAATTGAATAAAGACCTCTAATCCAAGCTGATGAAAAAGATAGGAATATTGCAAAAATATTTGGAGCACTCTAACAGTCGTACATTCTTTATTGCCATAACAATTAAAATGACTAATTTTAGAGCTCTTTTCTGATAGTTGCTAGGGCTTAAGAAATTTCTAACTGCATTTCACCAAAAATTCCTAGCTTTGTTCATGAACCACCAACTAGACAACCATTTAATGAGACCATCTACCACTTTCTTAAGAGAATTCTAACCCAATTTAAAAACTTAAACTCTTATAATTATTTATTTCAAAGTTTGATGGCTTTGAACTAAAATGAATCAGGTTGGAGGATGCAGGCTATGCAGTTGGTGCTCGAGTATTGGAACTTTTTTGTCATCGAGAAAAGGTATTGAATCTTATGTTAAATCTAATTGAGCCTTTCACTTTCTTCAACGGAACCACATTGTTTTGGTTATATTGCTGAAGTTTGTTTTATGTTCTCAAGATTTTATCTTAAGTTTCATTTTCAAAATATTTGAAATTCGTCCGAAGATTAGAATTGTTTTGAAATATGGTTAAAAAGCGGTTTTCTAATTTTTTTATGATAAATGTTGGCAGAAATTTTCCAAATCATATATTCAAGTCAACAATTAAATTGACGAATTATATTTTTTGCTTGTCAAATGTCAATTAATGGTCAAAAGACTCCAACACGTACTCCGTACCTTATAGACCAAAAGTGTATTTTGCCATTCTTTTTACTTTGGATATGTTTTGCAATATCTTTTAATTCATCATTCATTAATTATAAATTCACAATATGTAATAATTTAGGTAATTTTGTGTTAAGAACTAACAATCTTATTTATATATCAGGGTCAAGGATAGCCTTGAAAAGCTTCCTCCCCAATCCCTCAAAGAGAGAATTACATAAAATGTTCAGAAAAAAGATGATAAACGACAATAATGAAAATAAAGCTCAAGTATTGCTCTCAATTCAACCCTAACATTCCACCTACTAGGCCCCACCTAAGCAGACCCACGTTCCCCAAAATAACAACCCAATTGCTAAAAAAGTCTTTCCCCTTCAATCTTTCTTTTTTCCTCTATGAACGTAAACTTTCGTTATAGGCGATCTATCAATACCCACCCCTTAAAGCGCCACCTTGTCCTCAAGGTGAAAGTCGGGATATTGAGCGTCGATCATGTCTGCTAGTTCCCATGTTGCATCTTCCTTGCTAGTGTGCTCCCATTGGATCAACACCTCCATAGAATCATCATTTCCAGCTGGTTGGCGCATTCCCCACACAGCTAGAGGGTTGTACTTTCAAGATAAATCATCTTGTAACGTTGTAGGGATGGGACAGTGACTTCTAGTGGCAACGCGATGCGGTATGCAACTTGCCCTACTTTAGCTATAATCTAGAATGGGCCAATGAATCGAGGGGCTGATTTCGGGTGTTTATGCCGAGACAAACTAGATTGCCTAGAGGGGCAGAGTTTTAGATAGATCCAATCCCTTTCAGCAAACTGCACATCATGCCGCTTCTCATTGCTAGGGTCGCTTTCAACTATACCAACATGGCATCTCGCTCCTGAAGTTGGGAATCCACTGTGGCTAAGGAGTTGTTCCCTTTTTCATAACTCAAAATGGGGGGCGGGGCATGCCCATAGACCTCCTCGAAAGGGGAGACCCTCATGGAGGTATGATAGGACGTGTTGTAGCTGAACTCAGCCCAAGCAAGCCACTTCACCCACTTTTTTGGTGTCTGCATAGTGAAACAACGCAAATATGTTTTCGATTGACCACCTCAGTTTGGTCATCAGTCTGTGGGTGATAGATTGTGCTACGCCTAAGTTGAGTGTCCGATGTGTGAAATATTTCTTCCCAGAACATACTAGTGAAGATTTTATCACACCGCTCAATCCGCGACAAAGTCTTGCACACGTTCTTTCATACTAGGCCAGTATACTTCCTTGGCTAATCGTTGATAAGTTTTCAACACCTCGTGGTAGCCTCCAATGGGTGAGTTATGGACTTACTATAGCAACAGAGGAATAGTCAGTGACGTTGTCAGAATCACAAGCCGATCCTGATAAAATAGTAGCTCCCCACGCATGGAATAACCCGCATGATCGGTATTTTGGGTCAACAATTGGGTTCATATATTTTTTTATTTTTGAAACAAGGGTAACCACGCCCGTCCATAGGCAAGGCACTGAGAGACATCGAAGGAGTAATGTCACAAGTGAGTCTCGAACCTGGGACCTTGAAGGGAGCATACCTTCAAAGCCCAACTCTTCTACAATTGGGTTCATATGACATTAAAGTGATTATCCTCCTTCACTTGCTCGACATAAACAGACGAGTTCAGGCCCTGCACGAGGCTCAAACTACCAAGTTCCAAGGCTAATGGCAATCATGAGAGGGCATTTGCTGCTTTATTTTCTAGCTCCATTTGTATTCAATGGAAAAAATCATAATCTAACAGTTTAGCTATCCATCTCTGATATTCTCCCTCTATCACCCTTCGCTCCAGTAAGAACTTCAAGCTTTTCTGATCCATTCGAACCCGAAAAATTCTCCTTAACAAGTAAGGCCTCCACTTTTGTACAACAAACACAATGGCCATCAACTCTTGCTCGTAAATTGCCTTATGTCGGTGCGTAGGAGGTAGTGCCTTACTGTAAACGGCTATGGGCCCTCTCATTGCATTAACACCACCCCCACTCCCACGGACAAGTGGACCACATACTCCTGCATTATCATGCTATAAACAAAAATATCATGGAAAAAGACTACATACTTGCGTAGAAAAGGCCATAAGATAGAGTTCATGATCGATTGGACATTCCGTAGCCCGAATGGCATCACCAAAAATTCGTAATGCCCTTCATGGATGCGAAAAGTGGTCTAGTGTACATCACCAGGATCAACCTGGAACTGATGATATCCCATTTTTTAAGTCTATTGAAAATATAGTGGCACCCAAACAATTCATCAAGCAACTCATCTTCCATGGAAATTGGAAACTTGTTCGGGACGGTAACCTAATTAAGTGCCTTGTAATCCACACAAAAGCGCCAACTTTCGTCTTTCTTTTTAACCAATAACACTAGACTAGAAAACGAACTTTTACTCGGCTGAAACAATTTCGCGATAAGCATCTCACTAACTAGTTTTTCGATCTCATTCTTCTGGAACTGCGGGTATCAGTACTGATGAACATTAATTGCACATGTGTTGGGTTGCAATTCAAAGGTGTGATCTCGTGAACGGGTCGGTGGTAACATGTCTGCTGACTCAAACACCCTTTTGAACTTCTGTAATAATTCCTGAAGTTCGGTGGGTTGTGTCAAACTCCATTTCATTCCCTGTCTTCTAAGTTACCATATTCGGTTCCCGTTAGCTCAATCAAAATGCTTTGGTCCTCTTTAGTGAACACCTTCATCATTGAATTTAAGTGACACCTGAGATTTAACCAAACCTCGATCCCCTTACAATTTCACCAGCCACTTTCCCACCTAAAAGGACATCTCGAGTGCCTTATAATCGAACACAATTTTTCCCAGCGTTTCTAGCCAAACCATGCCCAGAATCATGTCTGCATTGCCAAGAGGAAGCAGAAAAAAATCATCGATAACAGTTAATTGAGCTAAGGTCAGACTTACTCCTTTACATTTTGCCGCAGCTCGGACAGACTCCCCAGTGCCTAGAACCACTTCGCAACCCGAGGGCACCTCAATCGACAGTCCAGCCTTGGTGACCACCGTCTCTAATATGAAGTTGTGTGTAGCTTCGTTGTCGATCAAAACCACCACCTCAATTTCTCCAATAGTACCACAAATTTTCAGGTTTTTGGCAAAGAAAATCCCGCCAACGAACTCAGAGATATCGCCGCCATAGTCTGCATCTCCGGGTACCCCTCTTCCTGACTGTCCAAGTGGACTTCGGCGCCGATGTCATCGTTCCCTGGAGTTTCAACCTCCTCCTCACCCATTTCTTGGTCGACAACCACTTAAGCTCCTGTAACTCTTTTTTCTTACAACGATGGCCCAAGACAAATTTGTCGTCGCACCTGTAGCATACCCCCTTCTCGCATTTAACGCATAACTCCTGGTCCGTCAATCTCTTGTACGCAGGATATCGGTTCAGCGTCGTCGAAGAGCTTCCCATCAAAGACGATATGGGGCTCGTTTGAACTGTCTAATTCGCCACGTTGGCGTGATTAGGGCTAAATGTGAACCAGCGACTGTTTGTTTTTGTCTTTTGTTGGACCATTGCGTGATCTTCAATTAACTGGGGTATTAGCCTTTAAGCCCACTTGTTTAAGTTTCCTAATCTCACTTTGTATCTCCTCCTTCAGTCTACTTTCAAATTTTCCTTCCAATAACTTGTCATTTAGGTTCAAACCAAACACGTATTGCTCAAACTTTCTTCGATAGTCTCTCACTGTCGTCTCTTGATGGAGACACATCAAGCGTGTGTATCTATTCCCTTGCAACGATGGCCGAAAATGCACCAACAACAACCTACAAAATTTTGTCCACGATTCAACCGGACCCCGAGCCTCCTCATATTTGTGCCAGTCAAGAGCTTCTCCCTCAAGTCACCAACACAGCTGCTTCGAGCTTATCTCTCTTTGTCAATCAATTGACCATAAAATAATGTTCCACCCTATGGATCCAACCATCGGGATCTTCCCCTTCTGCCCCCTTGAAAATGGGGATTTCTAGTTTTCGCAACCTCATGTCGAACAACGGAACTTTGCGAATGTTCGGAGCACAAATTCTCGCCGCCTCATCTTTTTTTGCGAGCTTTTCATTAGCCTTGGTGGCCGACTCTTCATCAATAGGCCTCTTCCCCTTATCCATCATTGTCCGTTCCAACGAAGGTAACCCATTGACCAGCGCTGCGATTTTATCCAACTTCCCAATCTCTTGGAGATCGTGGTCATCTGGGTATGCATATAAAAAAAAAGGGTTTGCATATAAAAAAAAAACGGTTTGCATATAATCTATCTTCTTATCAAGATGTTTCTACTTGTCGCCCATATCGGCGAATTGCAGGTCTCTTTTCTCATCAATACTCTTGTTTTTCTTCCGATTCCTTCGGTTGTAGCACCACAACTTGCAATCTTGCTTCGACTTCATTGATTTTTGTCTCCATTTTGCCTACCATTCCCAAGATAGACTGCTCTGATACCAAAATTGTTAAGAATTAACCATCTTATTTATATATCAGGGGCAAGGATAGCCTTGAAAAGTTTCATCCCCAATCCCTCAAAAGAGAATTACACAGAATGTTAAGAAGAAAGATTATAAACGGAAATAATGAAAATAAAGCTTAAATATTGCTCTCAATTCAACCCTAACATTCCACCTACTAGGCCCCACCTACAACAGACCCGCATTCCCCAAAATAACAACCTGCTAAAAAGGTCTTTCCCCTTTAATCTTTCTTTTTTCCTTTATGAACGTAAATTTTCGTTATAGGTAGTCTATCATCTTGATTTTTATATGAATAAATAAGTAAACGCCGATAGAAAAAAGTATCGTTCCAAACTAAATTGAACTTAAAAGTTAGAACAACCTAAAAATAGTTTGTGGAACAATGTTCTAGAAAACTAAAAAAAATACGCCCAAACCACCACACGTAGCTAATTAAAATTGCAGGTAATTTATCTCTACTTGGAATGAAGATATTTCTCTCTACCTGGAATGAAGATGGTGAATCGGTTTTACCATGAAGTTTAGTTATTGATTATTGACTATTAGATCATGAGTTAATGGCTTGTACTTGGGAGATAACTCTTGAGCATATGTGAAATAGTATGGACATCCATCTCAAAATCAATTGGCAATGAGGGGAGTAATCCATATCTCTTTTATATTGATGTTGGACTCTCTCACTTTCCAATGTGGGATATTTGTGAGATCCTAATATGCCCCCTCAAGATGGTGCCTCTTTTGAGCTCATCAATCTTGAATTGGATCTCAATTTCATTTTATTGGACCGAATACCCGTTTGGGCTTTATGGGCTCTGATACCATGTGAGAGAATATGGGGTTCCACCTCAAAACCAATTGGCAATGAATGGAGTAACCCATATCTCTTTTATATTGATGTTGGACTCTCCCACTTTCCAATGTAGGACATTTGTGAGATCCTAACATGCCTTCTCAAGATGGTGCCTCTTTTGGGCTCACCAATCTTGAATCGGATCTCAATTTCATTTTTATTGGACCGAATACCCGTTTGGGCTTTATGGGCTCTGATACCATATTAGAGAATATGTGGTAAATTTAATTATATCAACCAATACTACCCCTCACTTGTGGGTTTTGAATTTTTTTAAGAAATGCCCTACAAGTGGAATTTAATTTTAGAAGGGGAGAAAACGACTTGGCAGAGATTCGAACTCATGACCTCCTGCTCTGATACCATGTTGAATTATGTTAAACCACCAATCAATCCAAAAGGCTAAGCTGATGGATTGGGGTAAAGTTAAGCTGATGGATTGATTGGTGGATTAACACAACTCAACATCATATCAAAGCAGGAGGTCATGAGTTCGAATCCCTGCCAAGTCGTTTCCTCCCCAATTAAAATTAAATTCTACTTGTAGGGCATTTCTCAAATTTCAAAGCCCACAAGTGAAGGGGAGTGTTGGTTGATTTAATTAAATTTACCTCAATCCATCAGCTTAGACTTTTGGATTGATTGGTGGTTTAACATAATTCAACAAAAGAGTAGTATCTTTAGTTTTTGGATGGTAAATCTCATTTGCATCATTTTTGGTCTTTTTTGTATTTACTTCACCTTTAAGGAAACATGCATATCTGCTTTATGCTTCTTTTCACAGGGAAATAGACGAGAGACACGATTATTGGGCATTCTGTCATTTGTACACAGCACAATTTGGAAGGTTTTGTTCGGAAAGGTGAGTGCGCATTTACTTTTAATTGCAAAAATCAGACTTTTGAATGTAGATATTGGGAGGGTAATCCAAATATATAACATGTGTGGTATTCAGAGAGTCTCATTGCGTTCATATAGTTCAACGGGCCTATGAAGTTTCCGACTTGACTTTCCTCATCTAAATATAACACCATTCAGCATTACTCTTTTTTTAATTGATGTAGACTATTATAAAATTGTTTTTAAATCTAAACCCTAAACTAATTCTACCTTTCAGTTGGTTCGGTTTTGTCTCCTGTGTCCAACTTGTTTTCCCTTTCCATATGGCTCTCTTGTCCCTTGATTGATAGGGAAGTGTTGTCGGCTATTGCCCTTTTGGGGTTAATCAGGAACGTTCAGACTGGCTAGGAGAGAAGGGATTCTTGGTTTTGGCTTTCAAGTTCTTCCTGGGGCTTTTTGTGTGCCCCTCACCAAGCTTCTCAACACATGATGGAAGGTTAAAATTTGAAAAAGGTCAAATTTTCTGCCATGGGAAAGTCAACACTTTGAGTTGTATTCAGAGGTGTTTTTCTTTGTGTTTGGGGTCTCAGTGATGCATGTTGTGCAGATAAGCTTGGGAGGATAATGATCCTTTGTTTTTGTCTTGCTAGTTTATGTATTAAATTTTAGGGATGGGCGTGGTTACCCCTTGGTATAGTAGAGTGAAGCTCCGATTTCCTGGTTTAGAAAAAAAGTTTATGCAGACTGCAGTTAATTTGAAGCTGTTTTTTGGACTCCTTTGGGGTCTTTTCTTTTGTGCATAATAGAAATGGCAAATCCATGAAGATGGAGATTGTCCTCCTTTCGGGATAAATGATGAGTTCTTTGGAGGCTTGTTTTCTGTGAGGTGTTTTTTTAGATAAGAAACAATTTCATTAGATCATTGTGAAATTACAAAGATAAACTGGAAAGTCAGAACACAATCAGTTACAAAATAGAGCTCCATCTGTTAAGTAGTGTGTCAAAACTATAATCACAAGACAGAGGAGTGATTTTACACCAAGACATTGTTATGAACTAACACAAGATCGAAAGAAAAGATGAATAATAGATAGATTGTATTGAGTTTCTTCCTAGGAACCAGA
>JBBMEF010000003.1:12082845-12103719 GCA_037832685.1 Sicyos baderoa
AAAAAAAAAAAAAAAAAAAAAAAAAAAAAAAAAAAAAAAAAAAAAAAAAAAAAAAAAAAAAAAAAAAAAAAAACTTAACGAAAAAGAGGAAAGAAGAGAAAAAATAGTAAAATAAAAACAGATTAGAAAAATAAATAAGGGAGATGAAAAGTCCACATTCGTTGAGTAGATTTTGATGGGTGTTAAAAGAGAAAGTTGTTAAGTTTTTTTTACTTTTGATCGCGGTTTTCTGAAAGACGCGACCCAACTTTCCATAACATATTTGACGGTCACGTGGCGTTGCGTCTTTCAGAAAGACGCGACCAAAAAAAAAAAGGTCGTCGCGTCTTTATGAAAGACGCGACGACCCTTTTTTGCAATTAGTTTGGGTCCGAATCCCAAATGACAATATGTTTGAGGTTCGGACCCCTATATGCCATTTTTCCAGGTAATGGATTCTCTATTTTGAATTCAATGTGTTTGTTGATGTATATATTAGATCTTGTACCTCTTATTTTAACAACTTTACCTTCTTCTAATATAATAGGGTCTATTATGAAGTATTATTTATTAGTCTCTTTTAGATTTTTTGGAACTCTATTTTTTGTTGATTGAATTTGATTTGAATTGTGTGGGATCTGTTTGTTGGTTGAGGTGTTATTCCCTTTGTTATGAGCTTAATGAATATTTCTTTCTAAAAGAAATAGAAGATTATATCTTAATTAATAATAAAAGTAATAGTCTACAAATACAATGAATTCGAAAAAAAGATGGACCTTTTTATCTTTTTAATAAAAACTCTCTTTTCTAAATTTCAATACATGTTTGAGCAAACAAAAAAAAATCATGTTAGAAACATTAGAGATAAATTATAGAACTTAATATAAATTGGAAGTAAAAATGCTAGTCTAAATAGAGCCTTTTAAGTTTTTTAGGTTCTTTTTTCGATTCTCCTAATTTGTGAAGGTAAAGCTTTCTAAAGAGTAAAGAAAGAGATCGAAAGGTCAGAGGCACAATGATTTCATTGTTTGATTGTAAACCAGTTCGACTGAAAGAGTCAGTATTTGTAATCCCCTTCCCCAACTTTGTACTAAAAAAAAAAAGAGAGGGAGAGCAGTGGAAGGGTAAAATCGTAATTTAGGATATCAATAAAAGATAAGAAGCCGTATTGGTGGCAAAACGGTAGTTAAAGTGAAAAGCAATGGCGGAATATAAGAAGGCACTTCTTGTATTCATATCCACTTTTTTTAATTTCCTTTTTTATATATAAAAAAACAAGTGTTATTAAATAGTTTGTTTTTAGTTGCGGTAGTTCTGTGGGGCCCTCCTGATGGGACACCCTCCACGTCAGCGCACCGGTTCTCAACATATTGAACCAATCATATTGTCCCACGTACCATCAAATGCCGATCTGTCACGTGTCGATTTTTTAAAGGAAAAGACATGGTACGTTTGGATATAAGGTTTCTAAGGATATGTTGAAAGCCTCGCTAAATCCCATATTTTTATGGATTAGGTTAGTTTTTTATTTTTTTATTTTTTGTGACAATTATGTATAATCTATTTATCTAAGGCCTCGTTTGGTTTGTGGTTTGAATTTGAAATTTGAGGGTTTAGAATCAGTTGTTTAATAAATGTATGGGTTCTGTAGAATTTGATTTTGGGGTTAGAATTCGGAGATTCGAAACAATATTCTTCTTATTTTGGATTATTAATACAACAAATCAAACACTTAATCAATATTCTGGAAATTTTGATTATGGTACTGGATTTCGGAGAATCTGGATCCCAACTCGCAAACTAAACAAAGCCTAAATGAGAACTTTCTTCATAAGTATTAACTTTTTTTTTTCTTTTTTTGGATTACAATAATTAGGGATTGAAAATTTAAAATTCATAATTTCATGTTCATTATATACACTAATACATGAGCTACTGTTCTACTTGGCCATAGATATTAATAATTTTTTAATATTTTATCTTCATCAAACTTCACACAATTATTCTTAATTTCAAAAATTTTATATCCAAAACATACTAATTCAACTCACGTTTGACGAAAATAAACTCAAAATATTTTCAAAAGTTTTCGTAAGTAACCCTTTGAAAAAACACTCATAAAGCTTATAAATACTACTTTACTTCAACCATTTATAATTAATCGGTTCAAACTAATATTTTTATTGTCATAATGGATCACGAGTTTTTTGATGCAATCATTTATAATCTTTCAATTGAAAAGCTATTCTTTTTTCTCTAAATTTCTCATAACAAAAAATTTGTGTTTGTCCATATATATATATGGTGCCTACATTTTCTTTAAGTAACATTATTGGTACAATACAATTTTTTTTTTCTTTTTTTTTAATATTATTTTATTTATATAATTCATTTATGGGTGGCATTAATGAAACTAGATAAGTCAAATATAAATACTACTCACACATAAACGAACATACAACTTTTTCTCTAACTACCATTACTCCTCATTTCCAAAATATTTATTATACACATTCGAAATATTAGAATAAAATTAATGTATATTGTCCCTATCTCACACGTGTACCCCCGACTTAGACAACTTTGTCGGCTCCGCTCTCCACACTTTTATTATAATTTTCTTATTCTTTTATTGCGTAAGAAAGAGGTCCTTTTTTAAATATTCTATAACTTTCATTTCTTGCATTTTTTTTTATTTTTTTTTTGTAGAAATCTCTTCGATTAAATATTAACGTACTTCAAATGGTCATGATTTAGTTGCAAAATAATTGTCAGTAACAAATAGATAATATTATTCCAAATTAATCTGGTAATTAATTTTCTTTTTTCTTTTTTTTAAAAAAAACTATTCTTCCCAACATTAATGTCTTAAAATTTGGTGAGACAACATTCAAATATTTCTCTTAATTTATAAATAAAAATTTAAAAATTCGAATTAAAATATCTTGTTATTTCTAATTGGGGGAGGAGTAATATTACCCCTTTCAAATAACAAGTCAATACTTACCAATATTTTTTATAAAAAATAAACGCTACATCAATTTGACCAATAATTATGTTTAGTGTGTTTTTTTTTCTTAAGAAATATGTTTAATTTAGTTAAAATTGAGTTATATTTAATTTTCAACGGAACTAAATAAACTCAAACTTAAATATTGAAGTCTAAAGCCAATAAACATGTGTCTAAGTGGTTTGGCTCATCAGCAATTAAAAATCAAGTCCTTGTGTTCATAACTAACAAAAATAAATTATAACTACAACGGTTCATATTAAATATGGTATGGATCTCTAAATTTATTTTAGTAAAAAATAACTTACAAAAAATAAAAAATGGATCGACTATTGTAATGGTAAAACAAATGTGAACATAGTGTTTTGTTTAGATTCTGTCCAAATGAGTCAACTATTTATTAAATAACTCGATTAATTTCAAAATAAAGTAATGATGGAATGTGAACACATCTTTCTTATAAATATGATGAATATTTGAAATCACTCATTTATTTTCAAATTATTTCCAAGATAATATGCTAAGATAAAAATGGATGAAATACCTAATTCAATGTTTTTTGGATTGGCATAGACATAAAACAAAATGTGTTGACAAATAAAAAAAATATATATATATAAAATTATAAAAATAAAATAAAATTGTGTAGTATATTTAACCTACGAAAAGGATTGTTGATTTGATAATTACTACTATATTCAATATGAAGTTACTTATTATAATATTTTTAATTCCAGTTTAAATCAAGTTCTCTTGCCCGAACTTTTTATTATTTTTTTAATAAAAATAAATCATTTTTAAAAGTCCATCTAGTACAATTTTTTTAATTTTTTATTGTTTTTTTAGACATATTTAATTATTGTATAAGGTCGGCAATGGTGGGGGTTTGGTGAAACGGGAAAGCCATACAAAGGAGAGAAAAAACATATGAAATTTGGCATTTTATTCTATAAAAATGACGATTTTCCTAACAAGGCAAAAGGCATAACTTAAAAAAAATTTGACACATAATCAAATCTTTAATTAATTAAAATGTAAAAAATAGAGCCAATAATTCAAACCTAAACTAGAGTTTCTCCCTTAAATAATGATAGTAAAACCTACCTCATTTTGTTTTAATTTGCATACTATTTTTCAACTTTGCTTCTCAGATTTATACTTTTATCTATTTTATTGATTTTTTTTTAAGTTTAAATTTTACTTTATTATTTTTTTATTTTTTGTGAAATGAGGAATTCGAAGTTTCGTTTCACTATATATAAGGTAACTATACTCGTCTCTAGATAGTTCAAATTTCATTTTAGTTTCAACACTTTTTATCCTTACTTTATAAATGTCTTTTGAAGTTTTTAAATATTTATTTTAAATTTTAAATAGGTTAGATATATGCTGAAATTTTTCAATTTTGTCTATTTGATTGTTTCAAACAAATGTTTAATAAGTTCATGATTTTTTTAATTTGTGTCAATTTTGTTCGTAAATACATAATAAAGTTAAGGAGAAAAAAAAACAAAAACAATTAAGAGTCTTATTGTACATAAATTTTTTAAAAATATATATTTAATAGAATAGTTAAATTTTGTTATTATAAATAATAATATGACAAATTTAAGTTGAAACTTTAAACAAACATATATTTATATTAGTACTCAACACCAATTAACGTTCACATGTGTGTTGAAGTGAAAAATTATTATTATTACTACAAATCAAACTTATAAAAAAAAAAAAAAAAACAACAACAACAACAACAAATATAGATAATTTGGACGATAACAAAATAAATCTTAAAATGGAGGGTAAACATGAAATTGAACCCATTACAATAAATTATTAGAAATATAAAAAGTTAGAAACAAACTTTTTTTTTTTTTTTTTTTTTTAGTTACAAATATTAGGGATGGAGGATTTGAACCTATGACCTTATAATATTCGAATGTATACAATGTCGATGAGCTAATGCTCTATTGGTCAAACTCATTTAAAATTTGTGGTTTTAAAATGTATTTGTCAATAAATAACCTAATACATGCAAATAAAATATAAAAAAAGAGAGATCCAAAATGAAGTAAACTTTTATTTTATTTTACATCCAAATGAAGAAAACTTTTCAATTTGCCTATATGGAATTTTATTCCAATCATACTACAATTTTAAATGTAGTTATTATATTAGTATGGATCATTCAACTTTAATGAAAATTAAATTCAGCAATTTTTATATAAACATCTTGGGATTGAAGTGTATTTTATAAAGTTAATTTAGTAATAACTTATCTTTATTTTTCTTTCCTTTTGATTTAATTTGACCTCTGTTTAGAGGTGCTTGTAATTGTAAAAATAAAATGAAGATGGTAAAAGTATGTAGATTAAATTATTAATAAAAACAATAGAATATAAGAATGAAGTAACAATTGAGAGAGAAAGAGTAGTTCAAGTGGGAAAAGGTTATGGGATAGCACCCACCTAATTTCTTAAACAATTTTGAAAGCAACAACATGTTGTCATCAACAAGAATAATTAAAAGCATTTTAAACACTCTCTCTCTCTCCATATATATATATATATATATATATATATATATATATATATAAGCATTTTAAACACTTGTTAATCAAACCAAGCATCTCTCTACTTTTCTTGTAATGGAGTCCCTTCTCCATTTATTAGTCAAGGTTTAACTTTTTTTTTTCCTTTTTAGAGAGAAAAATGATATTGAATAACTAATTAAGTTTAATTTAGATTAAGATTTTATTAAATACTTTAGTTTTAAAATCCACAATTTAAGTTAATAATTAGTTTAACTCAAACTTGATGTAATATGCTATGAATTTAAATATTTCACTTTTTTTGTAAAACTAAAAAAATTTGAATTACAAATTACCAACATATCATTAATTCTTGAGCGATGAGATTAAGATTTCTTATAATTTAATTGTAGCATAATGAATAAAATATTTATAACTAGTCTAAGATTAAATGTTCGATCAGCTAAATAATATTGTAATATATTAAAAATTAAAATTTAATATAATCAAAAAAATTAGTGAGCATTTCATTACAAAACTAACAATTTTATTATTTTAAAATTTTAAATTGAATATTGTTGCAATATCATAAGTTAAAGGTTTTGATTTTGAAAATTAGACGAAATAAGAATAACATATTGATTCTTTGTGTTTTGTGATTTATTCCATTATAATTCATATATATATATATATTTTTTTTGAAATTTGGAGAAATTTGTTTGTATCCTCTTATCCTTGCAAAGCATTTTATGGGCCCTCCAAGCAAGCCCATTAAAGTGCCCTTTTTGCCTGATGGCGACATGTCGAATGCCATTAATGGTGGGAACTTGCCAAACCTTTTTTTTTTTTTTTTTTTTTTTTTTTTTTTTTTTTTTTTTTTTTTTTTTTTTTTTTTAATTTCTTATTTATGCGCAAATTACTATAACACCCTTTATTTATATCTTGTATTCTTCCAATAAATATTTTTAAAAACGACCGGCGTTTACTTTTTCATTACGAAAATTCAAAGGATATTTATGTAATTTAGGTTTTGTTTCATTATTTAATTTCGCTGGATAAGACAGCTCAACGACATCTAATAATTAAATTTTGGCTTTAATTAAACTAATCAATCTCAAACTTTGGTTAATTGCGTGTGGTAAGTGGAAACCATGTCGGGTTATGTGTTTAAAGCTTATTAAAGAGGGACTTTCTAATCATTAAAATATAAGTTACGAGAATTTTAATTACTACAAAAATACAATTTTAGGGCGATTACATTTTTAAAGACTATACCAATAACAATTATGAAAATAAGAAATTGAATGTTCGATTTGCCACAAACGTTAGTAATATCTTAATTATTGAGTAACTCATGAGAATTGCAAAAAAGTTAGCTAAATTAAATTTAAATAGGGAGATTTTTTTATGAAGAAAAAAAAACTACATATATGCAACAAAATTAAAAGACTTCAATCTAATAAAATAGATAAGTTTCCATCCACTTTATTTATTTATTTATTTATTTTTAAAAATAAGTTTCAATCCATTGAAATTTAAATGGGAGATTAGAGTGAATTATCTACCATTAATTTTCTTTAAATAATTCCTTACTTTCAATGAATCTATTATATTTTTATTTTAGATAATATTCTAAAAATTCATATATGCATGAACTTGTTATACCATTATTTTGTTCTCAAATTGATTGTTTAACATTGACTTTTCTAAAAATTATTTTTAACTTAGAATTCAAAAAAATAGGCTCTTAATTTATTCTTTTTAGAATCCCTCAAATGCAATATTTCTACCCATGACTTGATTATCTAATGATCTTAAAACAAAATAGTTGAAAAGATTACAAAAATGTTTGGTATAAGAGAACCATCAAACGAATAGACTATTAAGTAGAATATTTTGGAAGAGCTAATATTAATCAATTCAAAAAAAAAAGAAAAAAAAAGAGATAATATTATTTTAAATCATACCCTAGCTAGCTAGTTTGTCAAAAAATAAAAAATAAAAAGATAAGGTGAATTAAAAGAAAAAAACACTACTTAAAATATTCTAATGGAAAAAAGTTTCGAAAGTAAAAGTAATCCTCTTAATTAATACATAATTTCACAAGTTTATATTAAAATTAATTCTGAGACTTACCTCATCCCCACAAACTCTTTCATACATATCTTTAGTTAATTATGCAAGTATTAATCATCATCCTTAAGTCAACTTTGTGATAAAAAGTCATAACCAACACTTACACACTATTAAAATTAATTTGGTATGTCCAACTATCTAATTAGATCAAACATTCAATAATCAAAATTATCAGTGTAACGAAAAATACTAACGAGATACCATGGATCTTTCTAACATATCATCTTAGTAAGTAAGATTGGAACATTATATGATAGGTTTTGTTCTATATGTCAAAACAAAGCATACATTAATTACCTAATTGTGATAAGTGCATACCCACTTGTACAACAAAGTCACCTACAACCTAAGTTGCAAGAATTACATCTTTTATCCTTCACATACATAGTGGAAAAAAGACCATTCAAAGTGTATGTTTTTTGTCACAATTCAAGTTTTGTCTTTTTTAATTTTAAATGGCGTCAATTCAATTATACAACAAAGAACATTTGACAACAACTACATCAATGTCAATAAAAATATATATAATCATCTTAATCATAAACTTTAAGTTACTAAGTCTTTTTACTGATTCAAAAATCTAACTCGTTTTGTCCGAAAAAAAGTATTTTAAAATTAAAATGAAAGAATAAAGTCCAAAGTATGTTAGAAGTAAAATAAAAGAATAAAGTTAAAAACTTTCGATATCCAAATTGAATGTGATTGATGGATCAATAATCCTAACAAAGAAGAACACTTGAAAAAAAGAAAAGAAATATATTTGAAATGTGTTGAAAAGGCAAGAAATAGAGAGATAAAACAATAGTTTCAGCTTAAAAACAAATGAAAAGAGATGTGGTTATTGGAAAGGGAAAGGCACCAAGTTGGCATCCATTATTCTTGAGAAGCAACCAAACACACAAAAGAGAGAGAGCATAAGAAGGAAGCAAAGCTGATGTGACCACTTTTGGGGCTTCAAAAGTCTTAACACATGATGAGAGAATCCATTTGGCATTACAAAACCAATTATGCCTTACAATTGCATTCTTGTCCCTCTATTTTGATTTTTTTATATAATCTTTTAAATTAATCTTTACATTCTTTTAATTTTTGAAGGAAAGATATATTTTTTAGTTTTTATATTTGGGGTCGAGTTTCAATTTGATTCATATATATTAAAATTGAATATTTTTATCTATGATATTGAAATAATGTTTTTTTTAGTAAAATACTTGAAATAACAAAATCGTTAGTTAGATAAAATAATATTAATTAAAATAATAGCCAAACTGATTTTAAATTTTAATATATGATGAAGTGATTATTTTAGTTTTTAAGTAGATTAAATTTTTCCTTAAAAAAAAAAGTAGATTAAATTTTTGAAAAAAAATAAGTATAAGAGTAAACTAAAACAATAAAAATAAACATTATTGAAAGATCACGCATCCTCCTCTCTTAATTTGTATATATATAAAAATAAAATCGCATATAAAATAATCAATTTTAAAATATATGAACTAAATTAAAATTAAATTTCAAACCTAAAATTAAAACCGTGTTTTTTCCAATTTATGTTTCTTAAATATGATCAAATCATTATAGTAACTTCCCTATTTCAAGAAAAACATGCACTACGTAAGTGTATTTTCGATGTTTATAAAAAAAGCGTTAGTAGAAACTGATTTTTTTAGAGAACAATAAATTAATTATTTAAACTAAAATTTAAAATTTATTAAAAGCACGAACTAAATTTATATATATATATATAAAAAGATAGATTATAATGAAATTTTGTTCTATTTATATCATCAATATCTACCAATTGAAAATTAATGTTGGGTCCTCTAAAGCTACTCTCAATCTAGCTACCTTAGGGCTGACTAAGTGCTCATTTCTTTCAATCATTGAAATTTGAGTGAAACAAAAGGGAATATAGGGAAAAGAAAACTACTAAATTAGCCTAATAGTTATCATTAACATGCAAACCAATCACAAGTTCCACCCACCAAACTATATAATTATTATTTGTATTTATTTTATTTTGCATCATATCTTAGGGTATAAATTTAATTAATATTTGTTTGAAGTTATGATATCATGTTGAATAATGATATGTTAGTGTATCAGTAACTAGTTTGAATCCCTCTATCTTTTATTATATTTAATAAATAAATAAATAAAAATGAGATATATAAGAACCCTTATTATAATGAAAATCCTTATTATAATGTTCCTAAATAACCCTTATGATAATGTGAGACAAATAAGATTTATGACTTTTGTTTAACTAAAAAACAACTATATTCTTTTAAAAAAAACCACTAAATTTTATCATAACGTACTTTATTCGACAAACTCTCAAATATTATTATTGAAGTTATAAGATTATTTTGAAATGACCATCCCTTCAATCGAAAAAAGAGAAGAAAAAAAAAAAACATTTCATCTTTATCCTTTGGAAAGCATTCATGTTATTTCTCTAAAAAAACAAAAAAAAGTATTTTATGTTATATTTTTAAAAGAATACATGTATATTACCTTATGTACATGGACCCTTACTGCATTTAGGACTTTTTTTTTTTTTTTTTTTTGAAATAACACTTAGTTTTGTCCTATGTTAACTTCACTTTTTTCAAGGACATCCGGTTACAATAAAATTTTAAATTTTAAATTTTAAAAATAAAATAATTATATCAACCAAACTTTTTTTTTTTAATTGAATTTAACTATATCAATCATATTCATAATCTCTTGATCATATTTTATATACTTAATTATGTTCTTGTTAATGAAAAAGAATTTAAATTGATCGATAATAAATAATAAGGGAAATAAGAATGGTGATGCTCATTCGTTATTTTGGAGGGATGTTCTTCCCCCTCATGTTATCTCAGTTATCGCTGGAGAGTGTATGGTTTCTGATGATTTGATCTAATATATGTTGATGCTTTCAAAAAAAAAAAAAAAAAAAGGAAATAAGAATGGTCACTTTTGATTGAACAATAAAATGAAGTCTCAGTTTTTTACATATATTTTAAAACTACTATTTAAAGCTACCATGTTTTATATTTTGAACTGATAGTATATGTCATATTTATAATCTTCCCCAATAAAACTAAGGTAGATTGGTAATAAAGTTGTTGAAAATTTATGAGTGATAGTGAAAGTGATAGCACATTTGGGTTCATACTGTTTAGTAAAATGAGTAAATGAAGACACAAAAGACAAAAGGGTTGGGTTTTCTATTTATTGCACTTCTTTTATTGCATTCTCTCTAATTGAATTTGTTTTGTGGCTAACTTTTTGTGATTTAATTGCATTATTTTCATGTGTCCTCTAGCTTCCACACCATACAAACCAGCCATGATCATTTCCAAGTTCTCCACATATTTTCTAGCCCCAAATCCAACTTCTTTATATTGGCTACAAAATGTGTTGTATTATGCCTTGAACGCATTGATGCCCCTACGATTATTAGTTGGGGGAACACATTCCGCATTTGAGTTATCTGTCGCGTGAACGCATGCCGCATTGCACGTCCGCATTCCACATTCAGCATTTCGTCGCATCAACATCTGATCCGCATGTGTTTACTAATTAGTTTCTGCATCATGTAATTAAGGTTTAATGAAGGCGCATATATAAGCCTGAATTAAACCCTAGTTGTTTAGTTGATGTTCATTACTCTATAATCTGTATTTCGACATTCTCTCTGAATAAACGTGTTCTCCCTGTCCACCTGTGGATTAGCTAACACAACGTTAGTGAACCACGTAAATCTGTTTGTCGTTCTCTTCTTCTCTTTTTACGTTATTGCACTTATCTCTGTCTTACATTTTCGTTATCGATTGATGATTGTCGTTTCATAACAAAATGGCTTGGTTTGGACCATGAAATGTAATGTCTCCACCTCCCTGTGTGTAGTGTAGTTCGGCTCCTAACTTCTCTAGATCGGACTTGTGGATTAACAGACTATGATCGCTTCGATTGCCTCTTTCCGAGTGTGTATGTGGTAGAGGCAAGAGAATGACTGAGTTTCCTTGCAAATAGAGTGCAAGTGCATCTCTGTAATTGACAATGTCGATTTTCTATATCTTTAAACTTCGTGAAAATTTCATTCTTTAGACACTGTTTGATAATCATTTTGTTATTATTTTTGAAATTTAAGCCTTTAACAACTATATTAATATTATTTTTCTTACTTAGATATCTACCTCTTATATTATTTGTAGAAACCAAAAAAAAAAAAAACTTTAAAAAACTCGTTTTTGATTTTGAAATTTAGCTAGCAAACACATATTTTTATTAAGAAAAGATGGAGCACATGGTAAAAAATTTAAGTTAAAAGTTTGAAAAATTAAAAACGAAATGGTTATCAAATGAGTGTTATTGTTGAGTAAGTATGATTCTAACAGTTTCTGTATAACTATCTCTTCAACATTAGTATTTAACAAATATTTTATTATAACAAAATATCTCTCTGAAACAGAATAAAACCAACCCATGGCCCCCAACAAAGAGAAACCAAGGAGCTCAAACAATTATTCTACGAAAAAAATAAAACAACCAAAGACAAGGGATCACAAATCAAAAACATAAATTTTTTCAAAAAGAAAAAAAATCTAAAACAGAAATCTAAAATCGAAGCATCAACATGGAAGATTAGGGTTTACTAAAAGCAGATGAGAGGAATTGTCAAAAACGATTATTACGGCATCCGTTTGGGCTTTATTTATGGGCCTGCACCCATGAAAATAATTCCACTTTATGATAAAGCTTTACGCAAAAACAAATTTATACGCTTTTTATTTAACTTTTTATAAAAAAAAAATCGAAAACAAAATCTTTATTTAAAAGGAAATTTGTTGTGTATACCAACTTTAAAACCCTCTATTAGAATTACAGTATATTTTTATTAAAAATTTATTTATACTGAAATTTTGAGTGTTTGAATTCAATTAATAACCCGTGATTGAACTGAATCAGTTTGTTAAGTGATTGAGCTCAACTCATTTAAGTTTAATCAATAACTAGTGAATGAACTCAATCACACTCAATCACTCGACTACTTTCAATTTCTTAGAATATATGCAATTATTTTCAGTTTTATGCGATAGATATAATTTTTTAGCCAATTTTTGTTATACATGAAAAATTCCTTATTTAAAATAACTTTTTTTTTATTCAACTATATTTTAGGTGAAATACTTGAATTCATTACGTGATCATACTCATAAAGTCATATATTATGTTAGTTGAGTTTGAATTTACTCTCTCAACAAAAACAATAGTTCAACGACATTTACATACACTTAATGATCAAAAAGTGGTGATTTCAAATTTTCTACTTCTAATTGTTGTAATCTAAAAAAAAAAAAAAAAAAAAAAACATGAACTAACTCTTATTAGCAAATATAAGTTAGCGGTGGTATCTATACACCCAATGACCTTTTATCGTAGATTCGAATTTTGTTTTTTTAACTGAACCAACCATGAAAACAAGAGCAGAGAGAACTAACGCAACGTCCTTCATGACTCCCAAGGCTGCCACTTAAGTCTCCAAAGTGATTAATTCCTGTATTAATAAAGATAACAACACAGCAACGATTAACAAAATACATCCATGCCGGGAACAGACCTCGAATTTCGATCTCTCTTCAAACAACACAAATCATGAACAAATGGCAAAATCAAGAAAAAAACACACCTATTACCGATTATTATCTTTAAATTCATTTATTTTAGTAGCTCAAATAACATCAAATACATTAATGAATGTTCAATCTTTTTGTTGTTCAACTTTAATATATATAGGGTATTTGTCCAAAAAAATTTATTCTACAATCATTAAATTTCTATCAGTTCAACTATTATACTTTAGACTTCTATCAATTCAATTGATAGACTACTTTGAGTGATTGAATAGTGCAAACTGATAGACTTTAATTGTTTTTGTGCCCCAAATGAATGAATTTGAGAATTGTGTTCTACATGCAATGCAATTATTTTGTTCTTTTTAATATATATGCAAAATCCCCAAATATATGTACCACAGTTTATTAAATCACTCACCTGTAATTAAAGAAAAATCAGTACATCATTCTCGCTCATGAATAATCACAAGCCTATATCTAATGTTATTTCCCAACCCACAAATTTGCAATTAAGAATATTCTCAAGTATTTTAAGAGATCGGGAAGTTATATGTTTGTGTATAGTCTAAAGGATTTTATTCTTATTGGATAAATAGACTATGATTTTCATATTGATAAAGGTTCTAGGAAGTCTACATCATGATCAATGTTCACCCCTTTAATGGCACAAAGTAATTTGGAAAAACATCAAGCAACGATGCATAGCAAATTCCATCTTTCTTCAAACAATAAGGATGAAATTCTAGTTTTTGAAACATACAGACTAAAGACTAACTTTCATCGAACCATATAACCATATTAAAAAAAAAATCAAGGACTAAATCGATATTACTCAAAGCTCAAAGGACTAAAATGTGTTATTAACCATGTTTGTTCTTTTTTTTAATTGAAAGATTCTTTTTTAGTCATATGGTCAAAACGATAATGAGTAGGGTGGTTTAGTTCAAAAGTCATTCAAATTTTAACTCCTTGGAAAAATTACTAAAAAGCTAAGCCCTATTTCCCAATACAGCCACTCAAAAAAAGAGACTTTGTCATCATCCATTGCACAAAATTATTGACTCAAAGGAACTTCTGCTGCTTCTTTTTAGAAAAAAAAAATAAATAAATATATTAATAATTAAAAAATAAAAACAAAAACAAAATTAAAAAATAAAAACAAAGAAGAACAGTATGTATAATGTATTATACAATTCTGAGGCACAGAAATTGAAATTCTTAAACTTGTCTTTTTGACATTTTAAGTTATTTTGTACATAGGTTTGTACACCAGAATCACAAAGTCTAAGTCGGGAAAATCTAACTGATAAAAAAAAATTAAAAAAACAAAAACAAAAAAACCCCTTCAAGATGATGAAAATCAGCAGCAAAAAAGGTTTGCGTGGAAAGAAATAAAGCTTACAAGTTAACAGCAACAAGCAGCTTCTTCCAATGAGAGAACTTCTCAACCCGGACATGTCAAGCTAAGTCAAGCCACAGCAGTCGGGCAAGGGTAAAATGCAGTACCGGATGTTATCCATTGTCGCTTCCTCCCTCGAGGCAACCCCGGAACCTTTGACCATTCCTTGCTCGTCACGTTGTATGTGACCAACCTGTTCGTTTGCCTCGATCTCAAGGACAGCATGAGCAACCCCTTGTTTCCCAAGCAATTCATTCTAACGTGCTTTCCATAAAACTCCAAGCACCATATGTTTGGCATTCTGTCAACCTCCTTCCATAAGAGAGTCATTTTCTGAAGCTCCCATATGCACACGCACGTGGCTGCGTTTTTCGTCAACAACCCCACGAGCATGATCCGGCCCCCATACTCGGCAAGTGTATGGTCTGTCAGATGCAGCGGTGCGGGAACTATAAACTGCTTCCAAACCCCAGTGAACATGTTGTAGGACACAATCCCTTCAGGGTCTGAACGCATGAAGTAAAGTGTGCTGTCAATGGAGACAGCTTGTGAGCGAAAGTTCAGGGATAATGGAAGCTTAATACTAGAAGGCATGCTCCCAGGGTGAATCCACGAGTTTTTTACGGAGTCGTAAATCTCGTACTCTCCATCACAGCCCAGACATAAGATCTTGTAGCCCCCACTAGTGGTACTCCCATTTAGAGTCATCCCTACCGCAACACGAGACCACACTTCAACTGATCTAGCTGGCAACTCTTTAAAAGATTGAGTAAGAGGATTGCATACATAGAAGTTCTTATGACTGAAATCAAGCAAGCACACAAGGCCTCCAGCAGATGCAACTGGCAGGACAAGTAATTTGATAGGCTGAGATGAAATGGATGGATAGTGCCATTTTATAGAAGAAGGGTCATATATGGCTCCAGAACTAACCATGTCATGAGTAATGGTGTAGAACCAGGGGGTGGTTTGTGGGACTTGTGCACAGTAAAGAGAAAAAGTTTCAGAGTTAAGCAGCAAGTTCCATTTCTGGCAAACAGCACGAAAGCGGAAGAATGTAGCAATGGGAAGTCTCGCAACAACAGCTTCAAATAGATCTTCTGGGAAATCCTTCCAGATCTCTCCTTCCATCACCTCAGTTGTTGCTGCTGATCCAGACAATTTCCCTCGGTTTCGCTCCTTTCTTGGTTTTTTTACGGGTGGAAGAACGCACGCTTCTGTCATCTTACGGTTTCCTGATCTACCAGCTGCCATTACAAGACCGTAGTAATCATCTGCAGAGTTGTCATCAATATCTTTGAAGAACCAACTGTGCAAAAGTCAATTGAAGATAGTCATAAACTACTATAGACTAGGGTTCTCAACATACGTCGTCATATAAGAATATTAAATATGAGAAGTTTGAGGAGGAACCAGACCTTCTATAAACTGAAAGACGCTTCCAAATCATAACATTTTAATATTCTTAGTTTAATGATGATCTTATTTATACATTTTGAAGACAAATTATTTTTGCAATTGACAGAACAGTAGACATGCAATATCATATAATAGTATGACTTGGTCACGGGATTTTCACAACCATCTTCCAACATCATCGATTATATCTCAATTACATCACAAAAACCTACCCTAATAAGATTAAAACCAGATAAAACACATGTTTCAAACGAGTAGAACATCCCCCAGCCCAATGAATTTGCACATGCAAACATTTAATTATTGAAACACAAAGAATCCATCAAAGTAATTTCTTTCTATGAGTTTTTGTCCCAACTTTGTCTCACTCATTCAACTGATCTGCATTGTTAAAATTTGGTCCATAGAGATGAGAATCGTGCAAGGCTCAAATGGATGTTAAAACCTGACACTTTTAAGACACTAGTTGCCTGTATGGAGATCTCGTTCTAACGTTTTTTGTTTAAGAACCAAACTTTTGTTGAGTAAAAAAAAATGAAACTCTTATTCTAATGATGGAATCAAGTGTTAATAGAGTCAAGGCAAATGATAGACAGATGATCATTTTAATTACAAGAAAAGGCACGTCAGGAAGATAGTTCATCACGCTCCATATCTCTCAATCCAATGAATATTTGAAAAAACTAGTTTAAAAGAAACAATGAAACAATAATAAAACGATGCTGTAAAACAAAACACAAAAATGAGAAAAAGGAGCCAACATATTTCACACAAAAAAAAACCAAAAGTAATTTGTAAGTGTGACGAAAAAAACACACACGAATATTCTCCTAAATGCAACAATGGAATGTCTACTTTCTAGATGAATTGCAAATGAGATTAAAAATAAACCAATGATTTCTAGACTCTAAAAGCAACAAACCCTGTCAAAAAAATGATCTTGTTCTCATGAATAAATTCTCCACATTTGCATTTTCAATTAGTCCACAAATTTTCTAACCAACAACTTCGACCCTCATTCAGGCAGCTTTGCAAGAAAACGATCGATAAAGTTCAGCAACCTCTCTTCAAATGAATCAAGCTGCAGCTCAGACAAGTTTTCCATTGATTCAGGCTTGATATATTACCAAGTAGCCAGTAAAAAAACATACTCACAATTCCCCAACTATTTCTCCACACAACTTGGTTCTTACTAATGAACCTCCTCCTAGTTTTTCATCCCATTATTAACCATGTCAATGTGCATTTTCACCCAGCGGCCAGCATCAATCTTTTAGGCCATCGCTCTTCAAGAAGTCAATGAAATCACTAATGTAGACTAAACTAGGCATTATTAGTATCTAAATTCACCATCAAGTACAAATGAACCACTACTCACACTTGAAAGGTTGACTCAATCACTTAATATATTTGGTAATTTTCACTAAGCTACCGATGAGAACAAATATACTAAATACTTTAGGTTTACTTAGGCCTCAAATACAAAATAAATCCCAATTCAAGTAATGACATGACACGTGCATCAATCAAATCAATAAACTTAATTAGGTTGTTAGGTTAGAAGATGATTCCTAAGCCTGCTAGATTTCCCTAGAGCACAGTTCAGAATTCTTAGATTCCTTAAACTTTTAAGCTTTTAAGACTCTGCCTTTCTCTTGGTCAATTATCTCCTTTTATTCTCTTCTTAACCTACACACGAAGGTTACAACTCCTTTCGACTCGATATGAATCAGTTATCAGCTACACAAACGAAGTTCAAGAAAAAGCAACAGTAGAAATTATTCAATCACACATTACAACAAAAAACGCCAGGAGCAACCAGAATCAAATCACAAATTAAGACAGTTCCAAACTCGAAAATCAAGGAAACCGAATTCCAATCCCGATTCTTCCTCAATAACACTTGGAAAATCCAAATTCAAAGAAGACGAAGAAGAAGACAGTTTCACCGAACTCAAAATTACACTACGCAACAGAAACCAGAACCAGAACATACAGAGAAACAACGAACACGAGAAATGAAGAGAAACACGAACACCTAAGCAAAAGAAAAAGCTCCAAATGCGAAATCACACGAATCAAACAAGAAAAATCCACGAAAACATGAGTAGAAGCTCCTAAACACGGCATTAAGGGAACAGATTAGTGGAGAAAGAGAGAAAGAAGATAGAGATCGGGGGAAGACGAAAGCGCGTAAGAATGAGATGGAAAACCTTAGGCGAGCGGAAGCTAGGGTGAGAGGCAGTGGCGGCGGCGGTGGCGGCGGGGGATGAGAATGGTAGAATTGTAAGAGCTCTTGAAGCTGACCGATGAGCTGCCTAAGCATGGCCAGGCCTTCCATGCCCAGAGAGCTCCCCTCTCTCTCTTCAAAGCTTTCTCTCTCTTCTTCTTCTTCCCTTTCTTTCTCTCCCTCTCAAATTAACCTTTTTTTCTATTTCTTTTCTTTCCTCTTTGTATTTGATCGACCAATCACATCTTGCCACCTCATTTAGTCTTTAATGATTTTTGTTATTATACCTCATTTTCAAAGACACTACATTAAATTAATAATTCTAACACTTTTATCTAATTACTTTTCAACAATTTATTTTTAGTTTAGGGTATGGGACTAGCAAATCAAAATTTGATTTCGATGATGGAACATGTGGTAATGAAGTTGAAATAGATTAAACATTAAATAAATAAATGAGTCAGTAGCGCAGTAATTTCATTATTTGATTATAAACTAATTTAACATCAGCATCATAGGTTTGATAGTTATAATTCGTATTGATATTCCCTCTCTCCCAATTTGTACTCAAACGAAAAAGATTAACATCAAATAATATAACCAACACGCTACCGATCTTTTTAATAGTAGAACAAAAATTGAAGTAGAAAGAATTCAAACATAAATATTTTGGTTGATGAGACCTATTAATTTGTATTATCATCATTAACCATAAAATAACAAACGGTCACATATATAATACTTCTACCGTTACAAAAAAATATGAACTATTTATTTATTTAAGAGAATATGAACTATTTATTTAAGAAAATGATTTAATTAAATCGTTCAAAATTCTTTTTTTTTTAATAAAATCATTTGAATTCTAACTTAAAAAAAGTGCTAAATTTTAATTTTAAAAAAATATATTTTTTAATTTATAGATTTGAGATTTAGTTTCAACTATCCATATAATATTGAATATTTTTACTATCCCACAATTCAAGAATGCTAGCTCTTACTTTCCTTGATAACAAAATTATTAGTGACATAATCTAATATTAATTAAAATAGTGATTATACTAATTTTAAATTGGAGTTTTTGTAAGAATAAACCAAATTGATAAAATATTTACAATACTAGACAAAAAAAAAATAGCAATCATAGTCAAATATACGGTATAAGTAATACTTTTTCATACCGAATAATTAATACATAATAAAATATAATAAGTATTATTTATATTATATATTTGACTATGAATGTTAAATATTTTTAAATTTGTCTAGATCTGTAATTATTTTGTAAAATTGGACTATTCAGCACAATTTCTCTTTTAAATTTTAATATATGGATGAAGTGACTATTTTAATTTTTAGAATAATTTAATTTTTAAAATAAAATAATGTAAAAGTAAACTAAAAGTACACTAAAATTGAGCATTGTTTTTTAAAAAATAAATAAATATAGATGTTAAAATGAAACCAGATTTGATAAATTCAAACAAAAAAAAAAGTATTTTTCCTTAATATTCTACCCATTATGGGAACCATATTATTATTTGCAATCTAACCATAATTTTCCCATGAATGTGTTGAACTTGCACGCATCTTTCAATCTCTCCCTCCCTTGACCGAATCCTTTTATTTATTTATTTTTATCTTATTGTGTTAACCTCAACCCTTTTTCTAATTATTAATACTTTTCAACTATGAGCTTTGGGTTAAATCTGTCCATAAATTTTGAATTTTTTCAAAAATATTTTAGGAGATTTTGAATGTATAACAAAAAAGACAAAATATTTCTGTTTATAATGCAAAATCAAAACTAATTCAATTGTAGCAGAAAATCTATATCAACTTCTATCGCTCATTAGTGATAGAATTCAATCAACGATAAATTCATTCTATCTCTGCTTGAATTTTCTATAAGTGATAGAAATTCAAATTGAGTTTGTATCACTAATAAAACTTAAATAGTGATAAAAAAAATCTGTTATAAATGAATTATTTTATAAATTATATTACAAATATAATACAAGAGGTAGAATGTGCTGTTGATAGTAAATTTTTAATATCTTATACCATTGTCATTAATTTTAGATAAAAATCATTAAATTTCGTTTAAAAAATAATCCAACTTTGTAAAAGTTTTTAAAATACGTTTATCTTAAAATATATACACACATATAAATTAATTCATCAATAATATTTTTATGAATATATTAATATTATGTTTCGAATATCCGAAACAAAATTATAATATTTTATATATATATAAAAAAAAACAATCACTAAAACTTAAAATTAAAGAGATTTAACATATTATCAACATTTAAAATGTCTTCATGCCAAATTTTTAAAAAATAATCTTAGTAATAAATTTATCAAATAAGTTTTAGAAATTTAAAATATATAACTATAATTTTCCCCCGCAACTCTTCAGAGAAAAACAGGATTGATTTTTTATTGGAATGAATTTAAAAAGAAAAATTATACTATATAGACCACTTTCAAACAATATTTGCACATTTAGGCTCACAACTTTTTTTTTGCAATTTT
>JBBMEF010000003.1:12134653-12153696 GCA_037832685.1 Sicyos baderoa
TTTTGGGGGAAGCCCAAAAACAAAGCCATGAGGGTCTAGGCCCAAAGTGGACAATATCACATCAATGTGGAGATTCGAGTAGGGTTGTCATCCTTATCATCACACTGATACAAGGAAGCCTATATCTCTTTTTATAGATACTAAGCAAAGAGATGAATAACAGTTCTAAAAATTACAACTAACTAATAGTTATTCTCAATAACAGAAGCAAAACTAATTCAACAACTGACTTGTACTAAGACAGATTAGGGGAAGACTTTTTTTCAACATTTTAAAATTAATTATGAAAAATGAGAAATTTGAACCCATAACCTTTTGGTCATCAGGTCATACTCCATGCCAGTTGAGCAATGCTCTTGTAGTCACCATTTTAAAGTTATTGATCTTCTGGTTTGTTGATTATGCTTTTTCCCAAAACCATGTATCGAGTCCTATCTGATAAGTTGTGATTTGAATGCAATTTGTGATTGTTTGTGTCAGTCCTTCTGGTGAACAAGTTTATTTTAATTATGGAAACTCCTTTTTTTTAATAAAAAAAATTCTTGCAGTGGCTTCTTATCTCCATCCTCATTGACCGTATTGTCTTTTGATTAATTAACTTTCTGTGTGGAAAAGGAAACACCGTGCTTGCTTTCTAACCCCACCATAATTTTACAGGGCAAAGATCTACGGAGATTTTTTGAACTATTTTGAGAAAAAATTGTTTGTATTTATAGGCTTATTGCAATTGTGCTATAAACATCTTCAAGTGTTTTTTTAAAAGTTGTACACTTGTTTTTTGAGTTTTGATTTTACATATATCTATGTTTTAGTTGAATTGAAAATTTTCTTCTTTTGAAATCATGTACTTTTGAGTATTGATTCAAAGTTTACAAGTCATCTTATCACAAGTCTTTAGGAATAGGAAGATGTTTTTCTCAACACTGTCTCCAGGTAGCCATATTTGGTAAATGCAAAAAATGCTTAGGTTAGTTGGAGAAATCATTTTTCTAATAAAGGCACTTTAGAGGCGGTTTGAATGAGGATTTGTTGGAATGATTAAAATGAGAGTTATTTTGAGTGATTAAAAATTAGGATTTGTGCAATAGCTTACTTTTTTGTGGTGGAGTTACAGGCAATTGTTTGATTGCAGGAAAAAATCATCCAATCATTTGGATGGGGATTTTGGAGGAGGGGTTGTCTGTTGAGTGGTTTAAAAATAAGAGGTTATTTTGAGTGGTTAGGATGAGTGATTAAAAATGAGTGATTATTTTGAGTAGTTACAATAACTTGTTTGAATGGAGTTTTTTGAAGAGGGATTGTAATAGCTCGTTGAAAATCGCAAAACAAACAGCCCCTTACAATCCTACACAGCACCCCCCATCACAGTTTTGTAAACAATTGTAGTAACCGACCCTCGGGATGGGCACGGGTGCCCGTGGGTATGTTGTGGGGAGAAGTTTCGATTCCTAAGTTATAAAAAAAAAATCGTAGTAACCTGTTTTTCAAAATAGCACCAGCACAGCTCTTTTGGCAGAAATAAAAATGCCATGGCAGTTGGATGGAGGAATTCTTTTTGCATGCATCAAACTACTCTATTGATTCTTCTAAAAGCACCCCCTAGAATCATACTTCCCTCACCATCCCTACTTCTGCGAGCTTCAATTGTCATGTGACTGCTTTTGTAAACAAGAAATAGACTGCAAGTTGTTAGAGTTAAGATAACCTTTTGCCTTTAGCATCATAGTTTTTTTTTTGAAACCGGGAAATCGGAGCTTCGCTCCACTATACCCTAGGTAACCACGCCCGTTCTTAGGCCAGGTACTGGGAGACATCGAAAGAATGGAGACACGGGAGGTGTCTACAAATAAATGTCACAGATGAGTCTTGAACCTTGATCTTGAGGGGAGCACACCTTCAAAGTCTAAATTTTCAACCACTATGACACCCCTCGGGGACCTTTTAGCATCATAGTTAAAGAACATGTGGTCAGTGGTGTGAGTTTATAATTGAGTTCTGCAGAAAAACATGGTGAAAATATGATAATGGCAACACTGGTAATGCAACATAATAATTTCAAATAGTATTTGTCCAAGATCCAAAAGAAAACAACTGATAGTATGCAGAATCTGCAATTGTCTCGTGTCAGTTCATGTAATGTAATAGTTTTGAAGTGTGTTATCTTTAGTGTTACAAGCTGTCCTCATTTCCGTATTTCGATTGCAGAATTAGTGTTGGATTGTTTGAAGTGTTGTACGGAAGACTCTGATGATGCCACGAGTAAGGTACACAAAATGTTTGAATGTGCTGATTTCTGGATGCTGGATTTCATTTACTTTTGTATTGTCAATAATATATCGTTCTTCTAAACTGAGTGGTTGTACGTTCCTGTGATATACGTGTCAACTGGAAGCACATTAGTTTAACATATTATGCAATTATTTTTCAAAAAAAGGAAACGATTTCATTGATATTATGAAATGTGGGGGAAAAGATCCCAATGCCCTATGGGCTTACAAGAACAATCTCCAATTGGAGATGAAATAAGAGAGATTATAACTTAAAAGCGGCGGCTTATTTTTGCACCAAAAAAACACAGATGTAAGCGTTAACTCCATAAGATGATCCCTATTCTTGATAGTATCACGGAAGTTCGTTCCAGATAAACCATAATAAAGCCCTGCAGAATGATAACCAAAGCAATTCTTTGGTTCCTATGAAAGGATGAGTCACCAGAATGGAATATAGGAAAGATTTGATATCATTTGGCAAAACTAAAGACCACCCAAATGCATTCAAAGCTGTGCACCAAAGACTGTTGGAAAAGGATCAATGTATAAAGAGGTGAGACTGGCATTCCTCAGCAGAATAACACATCACACATTGACTTGGTAAAAGAGACCTATATGGCATTCGTCCTTGTAACTTATCCACGGTGTTAACCACACCTCTACTAAGCTCCCATAGAAAGATTTTGATTTTTTTGGGATAAAAATCCTTCCAAATTGCCGAATATAGATCTTTATCTACTAAGTTTCCAGCATTAATCAAACTTGAAACTAGAGATTTAACCGTGAAAATATTAGATGAATCAAGACCCCAAGTCCGAGAATCTGTACAATTCCGTAGCCTAATACGATCCAAATGAATGGATAAAGATGACCACTCCAAAGCCTCCAAATCATTAAGGCCCCTACGAAGCCTCAAATTCCATGCACCAGAATCAATGATCCAAACATCGGCACTAACAGATGTAAGGCTCCATGTAATTATCACAACTGTGGTTCCGAATAAGGTTTCAGTAAACAAGGAAAATTTGCCTTTAGAAAAAAGGTGGTTGAAGATATGTGCAACGCATTTATCAATGCATATCACAACCCTGTTGAACATTGAGTGGTTAGAAATACATGGCTCGTGTAGTCATGGATATCAAAAAAAAAAGAAAAGAAATACATGGCTCGTTGATGAGCAAGTATATCCACTTCCTTGATAGATTACCATTAGTTCATACTTCATAGTATTTTATATTCTTTTATTAGTCCCCAAGTGGTGGCACAGTGGTTGAAGGCTTGGGCTTTGAAGGTATGCTCCTCTCAAGGGTCCCAGGTTCGAGATTCACTTGTGACATTAATTTGTAGACTTCTCGTGTCTCCATTCCTTCGATATCTTCTGGTGCCTGGCCTAGGGATAGACGTGGACCGTGGTTACCAAGGGTATAGTGGAGCAAAGCTTCGATTTCCCGTTTCCAAAAAAAAAAAAAACTTTTATTAGTTGTCAATTAAACATGTATTAATTCTTAGATATGTAACCACCATGGATTTAATAAGCTTCGATTCTGGTGCACTTCGGCGGCGAGATTGTATTTTTTTAGAATTAGTCTCTTTTCATTTTATCTCTCTCTTTCTCTTTTATTTTCAATATATGTGAGGTTGCGAGTGATCGATCCAACTTAACGCGTAACTCGACTATTTTCATAGGACAACCACCTGATTCTACAATATTTAGTTGTCAATTAAACCTGTATATTCTTAGATAGGTGACCACCATGAACTTAACCTTATAATCTTTGGTTGTCAATTTTTTAGTTTGCCAACAAGAGAAGTAACTCGTATTAGTATGTTCCCAACTTCTCATGACCAAGAGGTCATGGGTTCGTATCCCCTCTTCCACAATTGTAGTTGAACTAAAAAAATGTCATCTTAACCACTAGGTCGACCCATGATGGTTAGCCTCTCTCTGTTTATATATATATATCCGTGTTCCAAACTCTCAGTATCTGACAATTACTTACTCACGATAGTTACTCTTTTCCATCTCATGGGAAGGAAAGCATTTTGTTCCACTTGGCTCTAAATATCTCTACGGTGTTACAGTGATCAATTCTGTAGGAATTAGATGGTTCTATTTGATCAAATACTTAGAAAAAAATTTCCCACCTTCCTTTGTTTCAAAATTTTGTCCACCATGGTTGTGGTTTGTGAAGAATTCCTTATATACATCTTGAAGGTAACCATCATGGAGTGACTCAATTGATCAAAGAGGGTCTTGGGGTATATAAGGTGATGAGTTCATCTATGGTGGCTACCTACCTAGGAATTAATTTCCTACGAGTTTTCTTGGCATCCAAATGTTGTAGGGTCAGGCGGTGACATTAGTCGAGGTGTGCGAAAGCTGGTTCAGACAGTTACAGATATAAAAAAAGTATCCATCTTGAATATAGAGCCTATCCAAGAGATTTGAGTTTCGGGTCCCACCCTCCCCCAAATTCAGTACTATGTTGTTGGTTGTATTTCATAACTATTTGCATTTAAAATATTTTCATATATTTTGACAAAGAATGAAAACCTATTAACTAAGTTCACTGACCGCAGATAACTTATTCTGGTGCTGTGGTGGAGGTCTGCATGAGGAAGCTAGTTTTCTACCCTGAAATTGTTGGCTTCATTGAAGATGAAAAGGATAAATTCCCTTCCCTTAAGGTTCAATATATATTCAACTCTCCACCCAAGTTGATTTTGCTGGATGATGAGGGCCAACATAAAGAGAGCATCAGGTAACTTTTAACTACCCAAAATTTTCGTAAATTCGGTCTCTGTGCTTCGGTGAAAGTTAGAATTTAGTTTCCTACGATTTCAAAATCTAGAATTTAATCCCTATGGATTAGAAAAAGGACAGAATTTAGACCATATGGTTTTGATAAAATCTAAAAAATAGTTCTTGTCGTTCATAGTTGTTGGCAAATTAGATATATGAAAGTTAGGTATTCATGTGCCAATAAGGATGGTGTGAGTCTCAGTTAAGTGATTGATACATAGTCACCTCCTTGTAGTACATAATTCGTCAACAATTACAAATAATGAAATATTTTTCAGTTTTTATCGAACTATAGAGATTAAATTTTAACTTTCTATCCACCATAAAAGCTAAACTCTAAATTTTAAAATCACACACTAAATTCTAACTTTCATCGAACATAAGGATTAAAGGTATGAAGTACCCAAATTTTTATTAAGGTAAATGGCATAATTGAAACTAAAGTCTCAAAAAAGATCTTTTATTTCTACGGTAAACGTTGATGTTTGCCAAAATCAAATGATTTTTTTTTTATATTGTCTAGAAGAATGCTTGCATCCATATCATAATAAAAAGTTGATGTTATGCTCATAATTTGTTATGCTACATAAAAAAATGTTTTTTTTTTTTTTTTTTTGCAGGATCGACAATTGGAAACGTGAACATATTTTGCAGTTCCTGCAAGAGAAGGTTAAGCGTTCTTCAGCCATTTAAGATTTTTTTATAATCTCTGTAAAAAGGATAGTTCAAAAGAGAATCGATGTATTATGTATACCCACCACCTGTTTGTTAGAGGATGTTTGTGAATTCCTTCCAAATTGATTGAGAATAGAGGTACTTGGATGAGAAGTTATTATGAATAGTTAGAAATTGAGAGTTACAATAAAAAATGCGTAGGGATGTGTTTTTTATGTTGAGGAGTTAGTGACAATAGCTTATGAAGCGAGTAGTTATTTTTTAGTAGTTAAAAAATGATGATTAGAAATGAGTGTTAAAATTGAGTTGTTTTGAGTAGTTGAATATAAATAATTAAAAATATGGTTAGAAATGAAGAGCTATTTTGAATGATAGGAAATAAATGATTAGAAATGTGAAGTTATTTTGAGTAGTTAAAAATGATGAATTATTTTAGAAATAAAAATGAAGAGTGGTTTTAAATAGTTACAAAAAATTTTGTTTGGATGCGATTTTTTTAAAAGAGAAGTTATTAAATGTTTATTTTAAATCTTCCATAAATTCAACAAACAAACACTCTTATTGTAAATCTCATAATTTAAGGACAATTTTTGAAAATTTTCCCACAGTTATTAGAACCTTGAAAGGAATATAACTTCAAAATTTAAGCTTTCGATTACTGCACCACTCCGGACCATATTAGTGTCTATGTTGAATTCGTTATTTTGTTAGTATCTTCAAGTTCTGATATTTGCATATGAACATCAATGCCTCTCTATGAATGCCTATAACTAAAGAGATAAAAAAGAACGTTTATAACCAAGGAGGTGTTTCTTATACTGATGATCAATTCGACATTGGATTAACAGGTTTAGTGACTATTCATTATTTGACAGTTCCAGATCTTGATATCACGTTATTACTAATATACAGACACTCGAGTTGACAGTGGAATTCGCAAACCTAAAATTATGTTGTCGTTTGTGTCCGAACTTTGTGGGACGGATTAGAGGATCAAATCATAATCCAACACTCACGGTTTGATCTCTATGATTTGATCCTCTTAACCAAATTCAATCCAAAGATAATCATAATCCAACCTTCAAGGTTTGAGTTAGGTAGCCTAAATTACTTGGTTTGAGTTGAGTAGTCTAAATTACTCGAGTTGTCGGTCTTTTTGTACATCCCTATATATTCGTATGTATATATATAAACGACAATTGAACTTTTTAATGATCGTAGATGAAATATTTTAAGGACTTTTTACTTCAAAAAAAAAGAAAAAAAAAAGAATGAAAGATAAGAAAAGATAGAAAAAAAACTATATTTATTTGTTTCCAAAGGTTATTTGGCCAAAAAAGAGGAAAAAACTATAGTACTCTCTTGGTATATGTGACCACAATTGTCCAAATAGAAGCCAGGTGTATGGGCTAAAAAGTTTGAAGTTGAGATTTTAACCCTCAGGCTCACACTCATCATTTAGAAAAAGAAGAGGCTTTTATTTATTGTCCTATGAATAGCCTTCCTTCATTTAGGCTCCAATGCCATAACTCAACCAAGTAAATAAGCAATTAAAAAGAGAAGAGAATGGATCTTTTTAGGGGACTTGGGAAAGCTGGGACTGCCATTTTGGGGCGAATATGCTTTTATTGAGGAATATTGCCACTTATCTTGAAAAGTCATGTGATGAATAGTGCCCAATTTTTTCTTGAAATTTTTCAATCATTTACCATTCGATTATTTTGTTTGTCACTTTTAAGATATTTATAATTTTGTCGCATGGAAATATTGGAGTACATAGAAGTGAGAACTGCAAATAATTGCACATATATTAAAAATTTGAAACTAATCGAGTGATTGAGTGTGATTGGAGTTTAATCGTTAGTTATTGATTGAACTCATTCAGTTGAGCTCAATCACTTAACAAACTAATTGAGTTTAATCATTAGTTATTGATTGAGTTCGATTGAGTTCAATTTCTCCGAATTTTAGCATAAATGATTTTTTTAATAAAAATGTGCTATAATTTTAATAGAGGGTCCTAAATGATATTATAGAAAGTCCAAACACTTCTATAAATATCACATATAATGATTATAATTTATAATCATAAATTCTTAACCCTATTTAACCCTAACTATGAACTAAAATGGTATTTTAGCCTTAAATCTTTAAAATATTCTGAAACTCAAAATTCAAATGAAAAATACAATAGAAAAGAAAAATAATTAAGGGCTAAGATTTTAGGGCTTAAAATCTAAACCCTATTTAACCCTAACTATGAACTCACATTCACAAATCTGCAAACAAAACAAACAAAAAGCATGGGCAACATATTGAAGAAACCAATCCCCATAAGTTCAGAGCTCAGTTTCAAATCCATAACAGTTGAACAAGATTGCCAATTATGCCATTTCCCAATCATCTCCCCCTCATCAAAATTCACCAATGACAACAATTGCCATCATACCATATGCACACAATGCATTTCCGACCACATCGACTCAAAGCTCGAGATTAACGCCATCGAGATCACCTGCCCGGGCCCCGACTGCAGGGCGGTTCTCGACCCGGTCCTGTGTTGTGACATCGTCGACCCTCTGCTGTACGGAGGGTGGCTGGACCGCCTTTGCTATGCCGCAATCCTCGGGCGGGAGAAATGCTATTGCCCACATGGGAGTTGTAGGGCGTTGATCGTCGATGAATGCGGCGACGGAGAGTCAGTTCCGAGGAAGTCGAAGTGCCCGAAATGCAAGAAGTGGTTTTGCTTCTCGTGCCGGACGGCGTGGCACGAGGGGCAGAATTGCGATTTGAGTAGAGGAAGGGAGATGATAAGTTTGAATGACATGTTGTTCATGGGAATGACTGTGGGGTTGCACAAGAAGTTTTCTTGTTGCCCTAAATGTCACTCCTTTACTCTCCTTGAAAGAAAAACTGGCTTTTGCATTGTGAGATGCAGGTTCTTTCTTTTCTTTTTATTTTCTCATTTATATTTTTTTATGATTTTTATTTATTGCTTTGATTATTTTCTTTAGGGTCGGCCTATTTTAATTCATAATATCCTTTTTTAAATCTAGGTGTACCACCGACCCAAATAGATACATCATAAGATTGAAAGTGAAATTGAAAGTTGTCTCGAAAATTAAACTCGAACCTAAGACATTGAAGGGTTGAGAGCACACAATCATTGTGCCCTCTCTAGGGGGACCATGAGCCATCTTCTTGTTTTTTGTATTTATATTATGTTTGTGTTTCTTATTTTGGTACTTTTTTAAAACTAAATTTAATAATGGACCTTTTTTTATGAGTTCAACAAAAATTTGGATTTGGGAATCTAATTCATGACTTCTGAGATTGTTGAACTAAAAATAAAATAGGTTAGTTTTGTTATGATCCTGCCTAAATTAGAATAGGCTATGATTTTGTTTTTAGTTTTCTCTTTCTATGATATGCTCTTTGAAAACTTCTAGTTTTTTTTTTTTTTTTTTGAAAAAAATAACTTCATAACAACTGTATGTGAGACATACTATACAAACAGTTAGGATTGTATTGTTTCACTATGTTTAATTTCTTTATTTTTTCTGTTAGGATTTTATTGTTTCATTTTAGAGTTCTTTTTTTGTTTTTAGAATATATTTTTTACGAATTTTGTCTTACGTTTTTTAAAAAATTTTGATTTTAGGATATTTAAATATTGTTTTGACTTTTTATAAAGGGAAATTTGCAAGTATATTAATGTAACTATAGAGCGCAAATTCCCTTTTATAAATTAATGTAAAAGAAAAACTAGCTTCAGAATTTTAAAGTAAACTTATTTCACTTTTCAATATAGTAAAAAAATGTACACTAAACTAACTTTAGTTTTTTCTATATTTAGAAAAATCTCCATTATATTACGTATGTTTTAGGGATGTTTGTTTACCAAATTTATAGAAGATTCAAATAAGTATTTATTAATCGAAAAACTACATCCAAACAAGTTTTTGTAACTATTTTTACTTCTCAAAATATTTTTCAATACTAGCTAATCACTCATTTTTAATCATTCATTTCTAACTTTTCAAAATAACTCATCTTCAATCACTTTTTTTAACTATTCAAAATAACTATCCGTTTTAAATCAATCGTCCCAAACTTGTTTACAAAAAAAGGTACATCCAAACAAGTTTTTTGGTTATAATCTAAACTTTTAACTATTCAAAATAACTCCTCAAGCTAACTTCTCGTCTAAAACCTCATCGAAACAGCTCCTTAATTCGAACTATTCTCGAACTGAATCGAATCAAACGAAACTTGAATGCGTGCATGGTTATATGCAGGTGCAAGACAGTGTATTGCTTTCATTGTGAACGTGAAATGGCAAGGCTTGGCTGTGATCCCAATTGCTTGGGGTTTGAAATGGAGTTGCATTCTTACAAAAGCTCATTAATTCTTAAATGGTCTGGCTTTGTATTTCTTGTTACTTTTAGTTTGATGATTTGGATATCTTTTTTAGCCGACCCCGAGGTTTATTTTTGAACGTTTTTCCTCGGATCACTCAATAAGATCAACAACTTTGGTCGTCCACGAATTATTTAACTTTTTTTAGTTCTTTAGAACTTGAGGACACAATAGTACAACCTATAGAACAGATCGTGTTCAAGTAAGGTCGATAACTTTCTTGTTCTTTATAATGTTGGAAGTGGAGTATAGATTTGAATCTTTTAACTTTTGGTATTTTTTTATATTTAATAATGCTTCTTATGTAAAGTTTTATATATATATATATATGCTTTAATTAACGAATGTATTCATGGAGTGAACTAGTGGTTGAGAGGATCTTAAAGATTAGTTACGAGGTGATTAGTTTAATCTATAATGATTACTTACCTAGAAAATAATTTCATGCATGTTTTTTTGACTTTTAAATATTGTAGGGTTAGGGGGTATGTCGCTTAAGCTAATTCGAACAATTTTATTGATACAAAAAATAAAAAAATAATTGACATTAGACTTTTTGTGATTTAAGATTGGGTTGCTCTTTTTAATAATGGTAGAAATTGATATTCATCTAAGTTTTAAGTACGTGTGATCGATTGTTAGGAAATGTTATTTGAGAAATAAAATAATTAAAGATATATATGCTTCTTGACATCAAATATCAAAATTGGCTATTGGTTTTTTAGCACATCTAAGTTGGAGGATAAAAAGTGGAAATTCAAAGCTTTTTTGGTCCATAATAATAGAACCTTCAAAATTCAATCCTTTTTTTCAAATATTTTTGGGTGGTTTTTGTTAGTTTTGTTTTTCCTTAAGTTCAACAATATTTGGGGGTGGGGTCTCGAACATGTAAACTCTCGATTACAAGGTGATACATAATACCATTGAAATTCGACTTCTTTTGACATTTTGAGCGGTTCTTGGTTCGAGTGTAAGTGCAGAAAATTTCAATTACATCCATATATGCAGCATTGCAATACTATTCTTATGTAGCTACGAAAACGATATAGATACATTTTGAAATGACAGTTACAAAACTGACTTCTCATACATTTTAGTTATTTTATAAATAAAATAAAGGGAAATTTGCATGTATATTACAATAAGATAAAAAAATAGCACCTTTTTGAAAATATTTGCAAATCTATCAAAATCAGATTGATAGACTCCATCAATAGTGACTGATAGACTCCATCAATAGTGACGGATAGACTTCATCAATAATATTTGATAGACTCCATCAAACACTATTTACAATATTTTTAAAAAGTTTATAATTCTAATGCAGAGTAGGAAAATTGCTATACAGCGCAAATTCCCTAAAATAAATAAAATAAATAATATATTATTATTTAATCATATAAAGTAAATATTACTCACAATTATAAAACTTAGTTTATAATCTTATTTTATATATATCATATAAGGTTCAAGCCATGGTAAAATCCTTTAATAAGCAAAGAGATATAAACTTCATTTTTCTTCTTACAATTTGATAGTAAATTAAATCCTCAGCAATCAACACAACATTCTTTCTCCTTCCTCAACAATGGCAGTGGAAGGGCTGGCTAGTTTCTCCGTCGACAATTTTTCCGAATCTCGCCATCTTTTCCGGTCAAAACCTTGATGTTTCCCATCCTACTCATGGAAAGAGCAAAGGACCTGCGTAAGTCTTCAAATCCAGATTTTGGAGCAAACTCTTGGGTGATATCGTTCGTGTCGTTACCGAGAAGAAGCTGTTGATCGATACCGAGGACCGCCTTCTTCGAGAGGATCCTCGAGTAGTATTGGCCTGTGAATTGATAGTCATTTCCTGATTTTGGAGTTAGGTTCACTGTTGGGTCTTTTTTTGAGTTTTTTGGGCATTTTTTTTGAAGATCTTTTAGGAATGATTTGTTCATTGTTGGATCTGGCTTTTTTGTGCCCTTGAAATTGTATAGCCTATCCATGATGTAGCGACAATGTGTTTTTCCCATTGAATGTGCACCTGATGAATATTGAAGTTAATTGATTATTAATATACAATTATGCAAATCATAATTGAAAATGCATGAAAAATGTAAAACTCAAAAGTAGGGGGCCTGGAAATAAAATAAAATAAAATAAATATTAGGCCTTAGGCTTATATGATTACCCTAATTCCCGACTTTCTCATATAGCTTCCAATTTTTATTTGTAGGTAGTTCAACAACTCTAGAGTAACCACCGAGAGTCAGTAACACAGTTAACTATCTTGTTTGATGTTAATTCATTTTAACTCTACAGTCACGAGTTCAAACTCCGTAATTAGTATTTGATTCTCATTTTATTGAGAAAAAAAAATTATGGTGAGAAATTAATGGACAATTGTATTAGATAGACTCTTATCACAAAATAATTATAAATATAGATAAATTTTAAAGTATTTGCTTCATAATGATTAATACATTTTAATATTGTATTATATTTTTAATGTTAATATAATATTGTATTATAAATATTCATTAATATCAATTTTATCATAAAATATATGACAATACTCATTAATATTAATAACTATATTTGTTAAAAAAAATTCATAATGATCGTATTTATAATTATTTTGTATTTGAAAGCTTGGTAAGTGCCTCAAAATTAAAATAAGGGGATAATTCAAACTCACAACTTAGATTATGAGTTTCTGTAACTTTGGTATTAAACTGGTTTATAACCAAACATTGAAATCATTACGTCACTAACTTATTTGGTAAAACTTCATTTTCTTTTAGTATAATAAGAAATTGAAATATTCGAACCTACCATCTCAAAGATCAAGAATAAATGTCAATTATAACTAGACTAAATCAACTTTTGGGGGTGTGAAAGACTTCAATAATCGTACTAAAAAAGTCAATTGATCATGGTGAAGACATATTTTGAAAAATCATCTCAAATATTTTGACAAAAAGAGTTTTGTGAATGAATCTACTATTTTAATTTTTTTTCACATTACCAAAATAGGTAGATTCTTTGTAAAGGAACCCTCTTTTTGACACACACTCCAAGCATCAATTCCCTACTTATTTTATTTAAATAAGCACTATTTTCAAAAAAGGCATCTCAAAATTAAACCCTTTTTTTTAGTTGAATGGTAAATCAAATTTATTATGTAAAAAAAGAATAGTACTCCAATGGAGTCATGTATTAATCAGTTGATTATGGATTCGAGGCCCAAATATTGTTGAATTAAAAAAAAAAATCAAAATTATTATATTTATGGAGTTTGGCAACTTACCTAACAATGTTGCCATATCCAAAACATCAAGACCTTTAGATTGAAAATATGCAAGCCCTTCTTGCCATGATATTGATGGGGATGGAAAATCCACTGCATTAACACTTGTGCTAAAACCATCCCTCCTCCCTGTATACACTGGATAAGATGGTGCACCGGCCTGCATCGAATTTACATGTCGAATTTTAGGATATTAAGTTACTTTCATCATTTATGTTTCGAATTAAGATCTTGTTCGATAACTATAGATGATTGATACCAAATGGACTGCATCTCGAGTGGCCAAGTTGAGAATGTCCGCGCACGAAACAACGCCCTTGCATCGCTCTTCGAGTACGGTTTTGATCTTGTCAATTTCATCAAACCCTTCTAGGCCTTGGTTTTGTGGTGCATCTTTTTCTGAGTTTCGACCATCAAGAAGTATTGAAGCATCACAACCCTGCATTTAATCAATTTAATTGATGCAAACTAAAGTATTTTAGTTTTGAAAAAAGGAATATATATTTTTTTAAAAGTAAAAAAAATAGAAATATTAACAAAGGAATAGAAATATGTTTAGTAATTATCCTGGTGTTGTTAAAACTATAATTGTTTTTTACGAGTATAAAACTATTAATCTAAATTTTTCTCAAAAAAAAAAAAAACTATTCATTTAAATTGAAACCAAATGAAGTTTATATCCCAAAAAGTATAGTTTTCTATAGTTGCATCATATATACCACCTAATTACCATAAAATTACTGGTTCGCATTTTAATTTCTTTCCCAACCTTCAACTTCCTAGCAAAAGATACATGCAAATTACGACTAGGTTCAACCCATTTTTACATATATTTTAAGAGTTAAAAATATCTTTACAATGTCCACTTAACGGGACCGAGTCGGAGAATGGCTTCTCTGTTTCCGTCTCAGCCACCAAATACAATCTCAATTCCCACAAGGCTCACAATTATTTTCAAGAAAATCATAGTAAGGATTTTGTGTGAGAAATTTTTTCCCATCTATATATATATTTTTCCTAATTTTAATATTTACATATATTTTATTCTTACCATTTTCAAATAATAACTTTTATTATTAAAAAATCTCGAACCCGTAACCTCATGGTTACTAAGTCATACAAGATACAATCGAACTATGCTACTTTTGACTCAACTAATTAGTTAATTAAAAAAAAATACCCACCTCAATAAATATTTCTACAAAACTATCAAAAATTCAATGGGTAGAAAATTAAAATAAAACTTTACAAAAAAAAAAAAAAAAAAAAAATCTCAGCGCTCCTCCCTTCCCCACCTAAACCGAGATTTACCGTTTCTAGAGGTGGCCATCCTCAAAAAATTAACATTTTTGTTCTTATAAGACATACTATCTTACTCTATAACATTTAGATATCAAAAAAGTTCATAATAAATTATATTCTAAGTAGGTAACACCATCCTAAATCAAAATAATAACTTTTTCGATATCCTCAAAATACTTATCTAAATCCTAAACGCCATTTACATAAATTAAAAAAATAAAAAATAAAAAAAGAAACAAGAAACAAGAAACAGGAACACGATGAGACAAATCAAAATCCGAATCTCGAGTAAAGCTGCAAAGAGGGGAAAGGAAAAGTTACATTTTTGGAGAGGCAATCAGCAGAGAGCAAACGAAGGAAGCTGGCAGTGATGTTGTTATTCTTTTGCCAAAGCAAATAAACTTGATGCTTTATGTAAGTTTCAGCCTCAGGGCAGCTTGTTTTGAGCTTATAGTAATGCCATATTAGCCTCACTGGTGGCTGCAATGTGTTTTCACCTTCCACTTTGCAAATGCAGCTCATCAATAATAATGTTGCAATTACTATTATGCCCATTACAAAGCTCTTTCTTCTCTCTCTCATCATCTTTCTCTCTCTCTCCTAAATCAAAGTCAAATTATTTCTTCTAATTGTTCAATTATGGGGTTATTTATACACTATAATGTGATCTTTTTATTTATTTATTATAATGTCCATGCATGTGGTACTCAAGATTTTACTTGAGTTACACGTTTTGGTCTTTTTTTTAACTTTTTTTGGAAATGGGAATTTAGACATTTGTAGTTAATTATGATAAAAGAATTTATAGTTATTGCATGTATCAATAAAGTAAAATTTTATTTTCGATCATATAATCATATGAACTCTGAATTAAGCATGTTTAGTTTAGAATAATTGTAGAATAATAGTAAAATATAGATTCAAATTCATAATCTTTTGATGATAAATATATATTGATACCACCTAGAGTTACTAATTTTGTTGGCATAATAGATTTCACTCTGGAAACAATGAAGGCAAGTAAATAGAGTAGTTAAGTCATAAATATTATTGAAATTATCGAATTCATCATTTTGTTTTTTATTAAATGACTAGTGATGCAATGGTTTTATTGTTCAGTTGTAAATCAGTTCAACACCAACGGTCATAAGTTTGATCCTGAGAATTAGTATTTGTTACTCTTTTCCTTGATATGTACTAATGGCATTGGGGAGGACACATGCATCGATGAGTCTTGACACACGTTTTGAAGAAGACAAGTGCATGCACATGCACTAATTTCAAATCCAACCATCCCTAATTGAGAACTTCTAAGATCGATCTCACCTAATTTTTAATTTAATTTTGTGAGTTTTTTGAGATCCAATACAAGTTTTCCCATACTATTAAATTTAAAATATATGGTTTTATTTATATGTCCTTTAAGATTTTATTTTATTTTATTAAATTCAAACACAATCATTAAGGATCGAAAATGATGGTAGTCTAATAATTTCATTGTTTGGTGGTAATCCAGTTCAACCTCATATATCGTTACGAGTTAGATTCCAAAAATTAATATATGACTCTCATTTATGAGAGAAGAGTAATATATATTTTTTTTTTTTTTTGTAGGATTTGTAGTCTCTCCTCCTCTAATTTCTACTTAAAAAAAAATACACAATTATTGAAATATGGATTTGAACGTGTGTAACTTCATGATTATAAAATCTTATAAAATGTTTTGCTCCTTTTGGAAATTGCGTCCTTGCAACCTTATATATCATATTTTGAACTTCCATCAAATTAACTATATACTTCTTAAAAAGAAATAGTAAGGCCAATGCGGTTCTCTATCTTTAATCTAAAAAAATTACATAGTTTTCTAATTCTCAATATAAAAGGGTTTGTACCAACTTTTTTTATATATTCAAAAAATTTCTTATCTTATAGTCAATATTAGACTCATATTTCTGAGAACAAATATAAATTTTCATGATTGAATTTATGGTCGTAGAATTGAAATGAATTATCACCACACAAGATAACCAACGTATCACGAATTTATTCGATAAAAGAGATACATTAAAGAAGTTTATAAATTTATTAATGAGTTGATACGTACTACATTTTTTTTTTTTTTTTGAAATAGCGTACTACATCTAAATTAGAGGATTATACAACTCCAAAAATATGGAGGCTAGATATTCTTAATACAAAATTATTAAAAAACCATCACACACACAAACATATTTATATTAATAAATATTAATACTCCTTCTAAAAATGTATCATCATATAACAACTCTAATTGTTTTATAATTTCCAAGAAAATGTTGGTTTTCAAATTCCTTAATTCTAAACAAATATACCAAACAAGTGCACCTAATTTTTCTTTTTTTTATGAAATCATTTGCAGGGGAATGTAATGCATGGTTAAACAACATAGAATTGAAATCTATTTAACTTTGCAAACACAATTATTAAACGATTAACATGTCTTAAATTTTTGTTGGTGGGATAGTTTGGTTGATTGGTTGTAAATCCAATTCAATTTCACGATCACGGATTTGATTTTGAAAATCAATATTTAACTTTATCTTTATTTAAAAGCAATAGTATCTTTTATGTAGAGTTTGTTGTCCCTTCTCCAATTTAAATTCAGCTCATCTTATTTCACATCGAAAAGATGAAGAGTCTTTAACATTTATAAAAGATGTACGAGCTACTCTCTTTATTACCAATTAATTGTAAGGTTCTAGAACCTCTTATTATCACATATAGTCTCAAATATTCCGATTCAATCTAAATGGGTGATTTAAGTTTCACCTAAACGAACATTTGATCTTAAAATTTTGGATTTAACTTAAGCGAGTAAGTTAGATACTTATCAAAAAAATTGGATCCGACCCACTCACAACATATAATAAAATTCTTCAAACATTTTTAATATAGATTTTAAGCATTGAAAATTAAAAGTCAATCTTTAAAACAATTATAGTGAAGTATGCTAGAATCCGGGAGAAAAAATTTAGAATTATAAACTAATTTTTTATTGAAAAGAAGCATAAATATTAGGGAATTTGTATTGTATAGTAAATTCTCTCCTCTATATATAAATTATAGCAAGTTTTTAAAAATATTGCAAATATAGCAACTTTCTTTTGATAGACTCTATCAAACATTATTGATGGAGTCTATCAGACACTATTGATGGAGTCTATCAGATGCTATTGATAGAGTCTATCGGACATTATTGATGAAGTCTATTGATGGAGTCTATCAGACACTATTGATGGAGTCTATCAGATACTATTGATGAAGTCTATAAATCTGATTTTTCTATATTTACAAATATTTTCATTATTTTCCTATTTATGTAATTTTTTTACCTTATTGTAATATACATGCAAATTCCCCTAAATATTATACTTCAAAATGACCAACTTTTTTTTTTTAAATAAAAAATGACCAACTTGTAGCTTATTTGTCGGCATGGAAATTTATTTAAGTTGACCACGCAGCTGCCCATTGTTTCTTGAGAGCAATTTTCTCTCTTTCACTTATTAATTTTTTAAAATAATATTTAATAAGTAAATAAATATTATTTTAAAAAAAAAAATAATAAATAAATATTAATAATTTGATCTTTGTTTGCAAAGGTACCAAATCTAATGAACTTAAAGTTTGAAAGCAACTCGCGAGACGCATGAAATAAGTTTAGTATTTTACATTTATCTTAACTTGTAATATACTATTGAAAATATAATTTAAAAGAGCACATTATCATTGGTAAAACGAGTTGATGTATTTACCTAAAAAAATAACGAGTTGATGTATTTAATTAAAATAAAATAAATTAAACTAAACAATAAATGTAAAACAAAGATAAGCAAGTTTCTTTTTATTTCAGACTAAAAAATAAATGAAATTTATTCTTAGCAACACATCTTGATTCTACTATTCTATATGCAGCACAATTTCTAATATATAATTCATTTATAACACATGATATTTGTGATAGAATCTAATCAATGATAAAATAAATTTATCATTTATTGAAATTTATCAATAATATTACTCTATAATATAACTTAATTTAGATTTTTTACTACAAATAAATAAGTTTTGCTTTTATGCTACAAATAGAAATAATTTTTTTTTTTATTATACATGAGAAATCTCCAAAAATAAAACTCTTAATTTAAAAAGGAGTTTGAAAAAAAAAAGAAAAATTGTACTTCTTAGACCATTTTTAAGAAATAATTACAAATTTCTCATAAAAGAGAAATAATTGTAAATT
>JBBMEF010000003.1:12162622-12175788 GCA_037832685.1 Sicyos baderoa
TATTCTAATTAAAAATGGGAAATTTGTTTTTGCAATTATTTTTCATATATGAGATTTTTGTAATTACTTTCTATATATTGTCTATATATGCAAATCTCTCAAAAAAAAAAAATCACTTTTGAGAACACAATTAAGTGGAAACATTTACAAGTAACCAATTACTTTTTATTTGAGTATTTTATCACAATTACATATTATTATTACTTTTAGGGAAAATGACGTTGTTCAAGCAAACGATATATTCTTCCCTCACAAAATTAGACATTTTAGTGTTCGAGGTATGCTCCTCTTAAGATGTTCAAAGTTGAATAAAATCATATAAATATGGAGATTTTTCGAGGGTTTTTCGTCCCTTAACAAGTGATATCAGAGCGGTTTCCCTTGACTTAGTCATATCAAAATGAAACCTTGAGTATGCAATAAAGAATTTGTGAGCTTCAACATGGTATGAATGGTATGAAATAGTCATAATGAAAATTTGTGTTGAGCCGCTTAATGTGTGTTCCGATAGGAGTGCTTCTGAAATGGTTGTTTCAGTGAGGGGTAATTGTTGTGTGTTCTAGTGTAGCGTGTTTCTGAAATACATGGTTGCCTTGGTGAGGGGGTAGTTGCTATGTTCTCAAATATATAAATCGGATGGATTCGTAGTTGAGCTTTCTTATCGGCTCAAGTGTAATTTGTAAGGATTCATGGCTTGAGTTAAGATGTGCTCAAATATAATTCAGAAAAATGACTATCTAGTAAGGCCGGGAGACTTGCATACGGTTCTTTGTTCGAGAGGAGAATTGTGGGGAAAAAAAAAACTATAGTCTCCATATTGGTTAAATAATGGATAGATCATGGATCATGAGTTTATAAGGGAGAACAAACATCCTCATTGGTATGAATTTTTTTGGGTGAAACTAAAAATAAAATGCATGAAGGTTTATGTCCAAAGGGGTTTAGTTTCTCGTTTCTTAACCGTCGACATTTCCAAAGGGTTACATTGACCGTCTCCACATACCAATAGAAGAATTTATTTCAAATGTTTAACGCTGACGATTTACACAAAACGTCAACGCTATCACTAATCTTCATACTAACACCGTTATATATAACTATTCTACGCTAACTTAATATCCATACTCGACATGGCACACTATATAGTAAACATCGACGACTATAGACACGGTAGCTAGGTATAGACATCGATCTACACAGACGATATTAATTAATCGTCAACGTAAGGTATGTATGTCAACGATTGTACAGACCGTATCGACGAATACTATATGAAAGAACCGACGATTGTGATACCATCAATGTATGAGGTCATTCTTGTTATCCTAATTCCAAATGCTTAAACTCATGGTTGAAAATACTTCAAATGCCTCATAAGCATTAAATTCAAAGAATAAATAAGAATACTTGTATTCGACATAAACTTTTTCACCCGTACATTATAATAATTAATGTCAAGTTACATAGTTTTTAAAATAGTACATCCTTTGTTGAGTTAACTTAAAGGTTTGAAATCCTTGTCAAAGTCATTGCTAATTAGTTGGCTACAACTATTTGTTTGAAAAAGCAAGCAAAATATATAGCCTTTGAATTAATTGCTGATATTTTACATTTCTTTTTCAGCAAATAATGCATTTTCTTTTGGCTTCTCTTGCATGCAACCGTGTTAATTATATTTTTTGCAGCCAACCCTAAAACTTTATACTATATTTATATAACAATGTTGTTTGTTTATTAAGCATATGTATTTTTATCATTAATTTCTGTCTCCTCTTCTTTTTTTTTTCCTTTTTTTTTTTCGCTCTTATAATATTATCAATTCAGGACGTCATTGGTGTCACCATGATACAAAAATCCCAATGATGATATGAAAGAAGAAAAGAAAAATATTGTATTGTAGTTTGAATTGATGGACATTTAGAGTAAGTCAACATTTTATCATTATCTATGTAAAAAGTAAAATATGTATCAATAAAATACTATTAAGGAGAAGGAGAGCGACTAGAAAATATATAATGAACATGGGTTACGGTTTAATTTGAGTATAAATCTTTCATTAAACTTTATTATAGATAAAGACCTAATTGAAAAAAAACTCATACGAAATTAGAAACAACAATGCAGATATTGTAGTTAGGTCTTTGCTCGCTGATTGGGTAGTGGGACCCCAACTAAGTAAACATAGAATATTAAATCATTTAAGTCATATCTCAACATATATTATGAAGGATAGTCGACTATAAAGTAAGCTTTGTAATTGGACAATGCTTACTCTTTCGTTTTGATTTTAAACACCTATTTACTTTACTATAAAGACACTAGTTTAATTAAGTGTCATTAGCCATAAGATGTAAATGGTCTACTTCTCACTTTTTTTTTCAAAGCTAAAGAACAATTTTTCTTAAGCATTAGACAAGTTAAGGAACTTAAATTTACTATTTTGATTTTGTTGGGTGAAAAATTTTGGCCACATGCAAATTGCCATTTCATTATCCCAAATTTAATGATGAAATCAAATTATGCTTTTGGAAAATTATAAGTCAATTTTTTTCAAAAATAAATTGGGTTAAATATTGGTTTTTTTAAATTTTGGGTTAAAATAAATTAAACCCAAGTTCAATTAGTGAGCCCAAAGGAGAAAGTCCAAGTCCAAATGGTTAGGTCCAAAGACCCAAGTCCATGTAGACAAGCCCAATAAGCCAAGCCTGGAAGTCAGGCCTAAGCTCATGGTCCATAGGAGATTTATAAATAGATCGGGAGCTCTTCTTCATTTTAAAAGACTAGAAATTGAATACTCTAGAGAGAATTCAAAAAGGGAGAAGACTATCAAAATTTTAAGGATCAAACACGCTTAGCGATTTCATAAACAAGTCACATAAACGTGAAAATTAAACATGCATCGTGTTTTTCAAATGGATCACCAAAGAAGATCAATAAATCAACGATCGAACAAAGATCAATGAATTAGAGACCGGTCATCAAAGCATATCAATAAGACAAGATAAAGACTAATCATCAAAGAAGACCAAACAAGTCAACGATCGAACCTGCAAAGTCCTCGAAACAAGTCAACCTCAAAAATAAGTTGTAAAGCCTTTGTGACAAATTCAGCCTCAAGAACAAGCTATAAAACCCTCAAAATATTTGTATATATGAGAGAGAAAGAATCAGATGAATAAATTAGAGATTGTACTCAACCCTTAACATATTTAAATCAATATAAAATACAAGTTCTTAGTGTCTCGATTTTGTTTATCTCTTAAAATCTCTTGTGAAGAGAATGGAGGATTTATCATCCTTACAAATGTCTTATTGTTCCGTTAAAGATGACAACACAAAATGTAAAGGCGCGGTTGCAATTCAACAAAGAGAAAAAATGGAAGATTTCACACTACCTTAACTAATCTAACTTATCTTTAACATTGTCGATATAAGCACTTAATTAATTTGCAAATTATAACATTTTATGTTAAGGTGGATTTGTGTTTATATTAGTATTTTTATAGTTTAAATTATTTTTTTTTTCTTTTTAAGATTAGATTAAATATTATTTTTCATAAATATATATTTTTTTTTATGAATAAATTATTTTTTGTAGTCATAAAAATTTGAATTTCATCTTTTTTCAATATGATATCCGAATAATTTTTTGTTTCTGTTGTAATTTTGGCCACATCTTTGTTTTCCACTATGTTTCCAATTGACGTTTTTCTTTTTCTCACTTTTTTTGAGATATTTCTCGGTGCTACTTGTATTAATTATATGGTTAGAAAACAACCATAGAGATCCAATTAAAAAAAACATCACATAAAGAATAATACAAAATTTAGTTGATATTTCCAATGTCAAAAAATGGTTATTTAGACTAATTACGATTATGGTTGCAAATACACAAAGATTCAACATAAGCGTGATGAACTCTCATGCCTAAATCAACGATCTTACAGATCTTAGGGAGTGTTTTTTTTTTTTAAAGAGAATTTGAATACTACAAAACGAATCACACTCGTTTTTCTTTTATAGTTCTCGATCGTATTTTGTAATTGTAACCGGCTTACAATGGTCGAAGTTAATGTCATAAATTTTTTTATAACATTAACCCCGTCTTGAGGGCGAGTTATTGGTTTGTTGTAGTGTAGGTTTTAGGTTCCTTCAACTATCGTCAAGCTTTATAAGAAATTTTTTTTTCTCCCTCAACATGCTTGGGTCCAACATTGCTTCTTCTCTCGATCTCGCCTTCTAGATTTTGCTCAACGTACTACGAGGTTTAATGAGCTCTATGAGGTCGCTAACTGCCTCGAAGTTAAGGACTCTCAAATCAAGAATAGAATACCTTTGGTCTGATTTAGTTGGGTTAAAGGGAGACTAACCAACTCGAAGGTTGGATAGTACTCGAAGCGACCCTTATCTAGCTTGGTGTCAGCTCGACTAGCCTCCCCCTTAGAGGTTGGCTTGATTTTTGCTTATACACTTCGAGTTGCATTTTTGGGCTCTAGCCTTTCTCAATTAGACCTTTTTGGCTTACAATTATCTTGGGATTTAATTTTAGGCCTTTGTTTTTTTGATTTTTTAGTTTGATATTCACATTGAATAATTTTCACTCATAAAAAAGATATGTATTTGGTCCAATTTCTTGCATGTTAAACAATAAGAATAAGTATATTTTTATGATTCATAGACGATTTTACCAAAAAAAGCTTGAATATAATTTTTAAGTAGAAAACTTGAGTTCATTCACATGTTTAAATGCTATAAAGAAAACTTATGTTATGGGGAAAGTTTGTGGTCGAGATTTAATGAAACTTAAAGAGCTTAATGAAGTCGATGTGAGCTCCTCAAGCCACCCCAAGTGTATCTTCATCTGCGCTAGGCCCGTAAATAGTCAATTCCCAGACCATCTCCGAATAGGATAGGCAAGGATTAAAGGCTCGCGGAAACCAAAGAGGAAAATGTCACATACGCTCCTCTATAAATAGTCAGACAAGAATACATAAAAGACAAGTTATATTGACAACCCTAAAATAACCACACATTTTTCCTACCCCATCTGACTTAGGCATAGGAGACCACATAGCTCACACCATCCTAATGTCTAGTTTTTTTTTTTTATTTTACAAGTAATCGTCTTAAGAAAGTATATAGATTTTACTATTGATTATGAAAACCAAATTTCGGTGCCAACAACTTATTTTTTTTAAAAAATGAACTTGCTCACTATGTTTTCAAACTTATTAATAGGATCTACAAAGCCATGTATTTTGTATACACGTTTTTAGTTAGTTTGAACATTTTGATGTTTTTTTTATTGTTGTATTTTGTAAGATTTTAAGCATGGATCTTATTCGAGGGAGATTACATTTGGAAGTGAGGAGATTTTAGGGGCTTATTACTTTGTAGTAATCACGATAACTGAAATCTTCTGATGCCCGGAATTTTAGATGTCCGACATTTTTATATTACCGTGTTTCTTTTATAGTAATATTTTTATGGATATTTAGAAAACTGTATTTATTTTATAAGTATTATTCATGGAAATGTCTTAAATGTCCTTATAACTTAATTTAAACATTAATTTATATAGTTAAAATCTATATATTTGTATTTTTATATTTTTATATTATATTTTAAAATAAGTTTACTAGAAAAAAACTAAAATTCATTTATTATTTGAACAACTAAAAATTTGCTAAATATAGAAAGTGAGCGTAATTATATTTAAAATTTATAACAAAAATCAATGCATTTTAAATTTTTATTAAAAATAATCAAAATATTATTGAATTTAATGCATTTAAAATAAGATGTAAAATATAAATATAATTAATTGTGTATGCTTAATTGTTAATGCATAATAATTATATACTAAAACTATATATATTATTATTTTGTAAGGTACAAATTATACACAAAATATAGAGAAAAAATGATAAAAATTTAAAATTTTATTAAAAACAAAAAAATGTGAGGACAAAAGTGTCATTTAAGCATGCCCTCATGGGCATCCTAAAAACCAGTAATACAAGAAGGCATCCAAATGATAGTTAAATGAGTATCTTAGGATGCTCGAATTTTTTTTCCATTTATAAAAAACAAACGTGAATTACCACGAACTTAGTAATTTATAAGATAGATGAATTATTCTTCTCATTCATTCTGAGATAGATGTTATTTGATATAAAAATTCAAACATGTACTCAATCAAATAAAATTAAAATTATGGAAAATATGAATGCTAGAATTTACTAAAAGTTTGATTTTTGTGATTTGTGTAATTTTTGTTTGGTCGAGTCTGTTTTTAAGTTCATCTTCCCCTCTTTTAATTTTTCTAATCAACGGCACAAATCGATCTCAAGAATTGATATTTGTCCTTCCGCTGATATGCTTCTTCAAACGCAACCCAAAATGGAGCTTAATCAAGGGCCAATTGGAAGTGAAGAGGGAAACTGAGTGAAAAAACTTCATCATCATCATCATTTTCATCTTCTCCGATTATGATTATGGCGGAGGATTGTTTGCAGGAGCTGCTCAAGTTCGTTCTTCAATCTTCCATAAATGGAACCCTAATCTTCGATTTGGGTATCTCCACTTCCTTCTGCTCTGCTCTCCTTCAACACGATCCTTCCACTTCCCCTCCCTTCCCAGATTCCACAGCAGGTAAAAATCACACAACTCTCTGTTTGTTATGTGGATTAGCATTATCTTTTCTTGAATCACCATGTAGTCTGTTGCGATATGCCTTGAACGCATTAATGCCCCGCATTCAGCATTCTATTGAGTGAGCGCATTTCGATGGACGAACGCAGTCCATCTTTCCGCGTTGTACATCCGTATTCTGCATCCGCTAACCGCACTCCGAAGAACATTATAGTGCATTTTAATTTAAGTTTACTCATTCTGTAATAGGGTTTAATGAGAGCGCATATATAAGCTCGAACTAAAACCTAGTTCATATTTTGTAATCTGTATTTCGCCTCCTCTAAATAAAAATGTTCTCCCTCTCCGCCCGTGGACTAGCTAACACAACGTTATCGCATTTTCGCATTTTCTTTATCTTCGTTTCCGTTGTTGATTTCCGTTTTCATAAGAGAGTCTTGCTTTATTCAACCATGAAATGGGAAACAAGAAATTGGAGTTTCGTGCCACTAAACCTGGGCCAACGACGTCCTTCCCTAGGTTAGGCACCGGGAGACATCGAACGAATGGGGACACGAGAGATATCTACAAATTAATGTCGTAGGTGTCTCGATCCTAAGCACACCTTCAAAGTTCAAGTCTTCAACCACCACGCCACGTATTTTGCTTTTGCTTGTGCTGCTATGCATGATTAATAAGGTTTTAGAAAGAAAGTAGAGAAGAGAGCTCGTTGAAAAGTGTAGTGCTTGTTTCATTGTGCTTAGTTATGACCCATCCCACCCACTAGGGTTGTAAGTTTAGTTATTTAAGTCTCTAATTCAAATAATGATTTAGTTTCTAAACTATAGTATGTAATATTTTAGTTAGACAAACAATATAGGCGATCAACTCTTGTATGCTATAATTTAATTTTAGTAGTTTAGGCCCCGTTTGATAATCATTTGGTTTTTTGTTTTTCATTTTTGAAATTTAAGTCTATTCTCACTTAAATTTTCTACAATGTGTTCCACCATTCCTATAGTATATCTATCTTTCCTTAAGAAAGTAAGTGAATACTAACCAACTTTTAAAAACAAAAACAAACTTTTGGAAGCTACTTTTTTTATTTTCAAATTTTGGCCTGGTTTCTACAAATATAGATGAAGGATAAATATCCAAGTAGGAAAAACAATGGTAAAATAGTTGTTATATGCTTAAATTTCAAAATCCAAAATCAAAAAACCAAATGGTTATCAAACGGGGCCTTAATGATTTAGTTCTTGTTTAAAATCTTCTTTAGGTGCAATGGGATTTCTTCCATGTGTAGATTCTTTTTTTTTTAGAAAACAAAATAACTGTTATGAAAACGGCAATCACCAATCGAATCAGAAACGTAAAACAGAGAAATACGAAAGACGTAAAAGAAGAGAAGAACAGAAATCACACAGAGATTTACGTGGTTCACTAACATTGTGTTAGCTAATCCACGGACGGAGAAGGAGAACACGTTTATTCAGAGGAGCGTCGGATTACAGATTACAGAACAAAAAACATCAACACCTATAAACGGATGGGTTTTAATTCGGGTTTATATATGCACCCTCATTAAACCCTAATTACAGATGCGTAAACTTAATTAGAAAACGCGCGCGGAAACAGATGCTGATGCGGATGCGGAGACGGATGCTAATGCGAATGCGGAGACGGATGCTGATGCGAACGCGGAGACGGATGCAGCGAGACCTCCGACTAGTAATCGTAGGGGCATCAATGCATTCAAGGTATAATACAACAATAACTTTATTGATATGTAAAAAAGTTACAGAGAAACCTATTAAGTACAAGTGATAAGAAAGAAAAGGTGGAATGAGGTCGATTGCAGGCCAATGGGAGGGAAAAATCAAAAGAACAAATCTATTTATACAAGCCTCAACACCAAAGAAAAAGTGAAAAATCTCAACAGGGAGATAGAAAAATGATGATGGGCGTCAATAGAGGCTTGTGTGTCGATGTCGCTGGAGAAGAAGGAAAGAAAAGTGCCGCCAAAATATTCCTTAAGTTGTTGCCCTCTAGTTTCACACTAGAGACTTGTGTGTCGTTGCTGCTGGAAGATGGCCAAAGAAGAAAAAGTGTTTTGACGTGTTTAAAGTCGTCGGAAGGTAGGTCGGAGAAGAAGGAAGAAGCCCCAAGATGACCTTGCTTGTTGAAGTTCGTTAGAGGAGAGCTTTACACCTACCAAACAAAATGCTCCTTATCCACATCAATGCACGATGGAGAGCTGTAAGGTTGAAGCCATCAGAGGATGGTCGAAGAAGAAGGAAGAAACACAAGGGATGCCAAAGGCATGGAAGCATGTATGTCCATCTTAGTTGGGAGATGCGACGCTGAGAAAAAAGATGGTGCTAGAGGAGTGATGCTGAAAATGCACAAACAAAGATGGGGTTGAAATGGATGAGAGGGGAGTAGCACTGCAAAAGCAGAGCACACCGCGAGAAGAATGCGATAGCATCTGCAAGTAACATCACGGGAGAAGGAGGAATCGCTAGTAGTGGGCCAGTGGCACGGGAAGTGTGACCGCATTTGTAGGTGTTAAGAGACGCAAGTTAGCAAGCAATGTCATGGATGAAGCAGAGCGGTAGGAGCAAGGTAGATTGCAAGCCATGCATGACACAACAAAAGTCCAACCGTGTCTGCGAGCAAGAGGAGACGCAGCTTCGGGAACGGTAAAACACAATGTCTATGTAGGAAATGCGGCGGAGGCTATAGTTCCAGTGGGGGAAGAAAGAAATTGGTTAAGAAATACACGGTGGTGCTAGAGGAGATGCAACTTCAAGGATGGGAACCAATAAATCACTGGAGGTGTACATGTGTTTTTGAATTACATGTACTAATTGCTACATACTGAAGGTCGCCATTGTACCTTCATGGGATTTTTCACTGCATGGACTTAGTTGTTAAAACTTTTGAACTATGGGGACTAACATTATAGCTTAGGGATTTGATCTCTACTTCAATGAAAATTACAGGACTAAATATGTTTCGTAACTTTAAATTTGCAAGCTGGGCTTGAACCAATTATAAAGTTTAGGATGTTGACAATGTCTGTTCTGTAATCATTGGTGGGTTCTACGAACAAATTAAGCCTCCTCATGCTTGTCCTTTTTTGACGGGTATGGGGATTGATGGAGAAGATGCTTACTTGTAGTTGTAAGAACTATTTGATTTGAAGAATGATGCGTGCTGTCTTTAGACTCTCAATAATTCATTAGGACGACCTTTTAATTTCAATGAGGGCATCACTTTTGCTACAAAATTGTATGTTTTTTTTCATGAAGGAGTGCCTCAATATCCTTTATACAAGCATTTAGCTTCATCTTTGTGGAAATCCCTGTGTTCTGGCACCTTCCATCCAAATTATAAGAGATTGCCAATGATGAATGGAGAAAGTTCTTTAAAACAGAAAGAGGAAGAATGGTTGAAGCTGATTATGGATAAGGGGTCTGAAATTGTACAGGTAAGTAATAGATGTAATTTCTTTGTTGTAGCAACTAATTGATCAAATCAATTTTTCCTGCATTAAAGTACTCTTTTATTTCATCAGATACTTAAAACTCTTATCCTTGAACATTATGTTGATGCGCCGTTCTTTACGCAGCTAAAAGGTATTGTGAAAGTCAATGTTGTTAGTCTAGAGCAATCAGTATATCCAAGTTTCTTAGTTTGTTAATTCGTCACTTCAATATGGATTGCGTTCTAAATATGTTTGTAGATGGCCAAAAAACAATTGAAGGAAAGTATGCTTTGGGCAAATATGATAGGTATTTTTTATTTCAACTCTCACTTTAAATTGGTTAGGATGGTGCCTTAACAAATTTTGTTATTTGGGTTCATAATCTCTAGTTTCACCCCGGGTATAGTGGAGCGAAACTCCGACTTTTTGGTTTCAAAAAGTCCCCAAGGGGTGGCGCGGTGGTCGAAGGCTTTAGTTTTGAAGATGGGCTCCTTTCAAGGTCCCAGGTTCGAGACTTACTTGTGACATTAATTTGTAGACACCTCTCGTGTCTCCATTCCTTCGATGTCTCTCGTTGCCTGGCCTAGGGACGGCATGGTTACCCTGGGTATAGTGGAGCGAAACCTCGATTTTCCGGTTTTTTTTTTTTTTTAAAAAAAACTCTTGTTTCCTTAGTGTCATGCTCCAAATTGAACTAGGTCTCGCATTCTGATTTATGCTAGTGTATTTTTCTTAATTTTGTATATTCCCTTTTCATATCTAGTTTCCCCCCTTACTCTCTGGTTGCAGACTCGAGCCTGGAATGCTAATCATCTTTAATAAAATTCTTGTATTTAAAATCTTGGTAAGTTCTGTTCTTTCTTTCCATTTTATTTCCATTTGGCTTTATTCCTTGTAACTTGGTTAACTATTGAAGGATGTCCGCCGCTATGCATCATTTTCTGATATGTTGGAGTTTGAAAATCTTCAAAGCATCCTGCCTGGGGTTGAAAGCATTGATGAAGGTAGTTTATTGTTCTTCTGTACAACTTTTTCTAGACTATTTAAATATTTATGCAACTTCTTACATATTGGAAAATGTACCACTTTATTTGGTATAATGTAGACTTTTTGTTTCTTCAGGGATGTTTTCTTGTGTTTGTTTGTTGTTTCAGAGCTCTCTTTGTCCTTTTAGATGCTTTTTTTTTTTAGTTCTAGATTTAGTTTTTGCTTCTCTTCTCCTTCAAGGTTTTTTCTCTGTTTTCACCGTTAGTGCTTGGACGATTTCTCATTTTTCATTAATCAATTAGTTGTTCCTATTCCAAAAAAGGGTGTATTGTAGACTTTCTGAAACTTAAGATGATATTCTAAGCTCCATTTGACTTGAAGCAAGATTGTATTTCTTTTATCTAAAAAAACATTTGATAGCAGAATTTGAAAGTAGATTTTTAAATTTTAAATCTGGAGAAATATGTTTGTGATTGAATTTTCTTTAGATAGAAAATAGAGCATGTGTTTGGTAGAATAGAGTCTAATTTTTTGAAAAAAATATAAAATGAAATTTTTGACAGAGTGGGAGAGATTTCTGATTGAGAGAATTTATGCTTATTGTGAAAAACATTAGGTTCCATATTGTAGTAAATTTTACGATAGGTTTGGGCATTTGCAGGAATATGGATTAATATAGGGTTATTTAGACAATTAGTTAGAGAGTTAGTTAGACTATTTAATTATAAATAAAAAGGGTTGGATATGAATGAGCATCCAAATATTGAGTGAAGTCATAGTGGGCTCAAGAGAAGTGTTCTCTAGAGGAGATTCCAAGTCCTATTAAAATTTGGTTATCTTGTTGGTTCTTGGTTATTTGATATCAATAAAGATCTCGGAACTTATCATTTTACTTTGTGCAAATTTAATATCGAATTGGGAAAAAATAAATATCACAATAATGTTTTTAACATTGAGTTATTGGCTTCATTAGATTACTGCTTTTTGAAATAATCGCGAGAATAACCTTGCCAAATGCAGATTAAGTTGTTTTTTTATTTTATTTTTGATATCCATGACTGTTCGGGCCAGCTTTCGCGCACCTTGACTAATGTCACGAGACATACCGTCAAACCCTCCAATATTTGGATGCCAAGGAAACCCATAGGAAATTAATTCCTAGGGCAGATTAAGTTACTTTTAGATCGTGTTTCCCAATCATAAAAACAGAAACTGGTTAGGTACCAAATAGTCCCAAGGTTATATTAGAAAAAAAATATACTACTTAGAAGGAACGTGTTTGATAATTATTCTTTGATGCATATCATGTTCTGGGAATCATGAACATTGACCGGTCCATTTAACTCAACCATAAAAGCTAAGAGCAGTAACATTGGCCATTTATGCTTTACTCTGAACTAGTTTGCAATTGAAACATTTAGGGAACTGAGAAACTGAAGACTTGAATTTTGAAAATGTGCTCTCCTCAAGGTTTTAGGTTCGAAACTCACCTGTGACATTAATTTGTATACACCTCCCGTGTCTCCATTCTTTCGATGTCTCCCGGTGCCTGACCTAGGGATGGGCGTGGTTACCCTGGGTATAGTGGAGCGAAGCTTCAATTTCCCAGTTTCAAAAAGAGAATATAATATATATATATATATAAATATAGGTCAAGTGAATGATTATGTTGATCATATTTTCAGGTTTGAAAATATTAAAATCTTTGAACAAAGAAGAAGAAGAAGAAATGGCCGTTGATGTTCTCGCTATATGTGTTTCAAGTGTGCCATTTCAGCCTTACATTTCCTTAGCTGCAATAATCTCAGTGAGTTTTCTTTCTTGCTAACATTTTATAGTTTCACCTTACCATGATGATGTAGTCAGAATTTTGAACATCTTGAACTAAATCTTGGTTTGAATTAAATTGTCTGTCTGTCCATAGTCATAAGAACTTGTAATATCATGCCAAAGTTGATGTATTTAATTTGTAATATCATTTCGGTAACAGTTAGTCCTATGTGTTTGTGTAGTTAGTTTATATTTGACAATGACATAAGAACTTTCTCAACAAGGA
>JBBMEF010000003.1:12185810-12210350 GCA_037832685.1 Sicyos baderoa
TGATGGCGAAAAAGTATCATCTAAAGCGTTTATGATACTTTTTTACAATCATCATATCCCAGTTTTGTAGTAGTGAAAACTATATAGATTAAATTCTAGATTTTTTCAAATCATATAAAAATTTAGCTCAAACTTTTTAAATCATAAAAATTAAATTAGATACATATACACATATAATATACCTATATACACATACAAAATGCATATATACAAACACATGTATACAATGGAGAGAGATAAGATCTTTTATATTTGTCTAAAATAATCAATGAGGAAAAATTTGAAGGAGAGTGATGAATGATTTGATGATATTTTGTGAGTGGAAAAATGTAACATCAAAGTGTGAAAGTAGTTATTCTACTTTATCAAGGGTTTGGGGACTTTTGATGCATTGCATGTCTCTTTTTAATAATTTTTCCCACTTATGGAACCAATCATTTGAGTCATCATAGCCTTCTTATTTGAAAAGCTGCAAAATATTATTCTCATCTTACTTATCCTAACTTTATATACATTCAATAATAAAAAAGAAAGGTATAAAGTAAAAGGTGACAATTTTAGATAGCAATTTAATAAACTTTGTTTACAAATTTGGATAAAATTAAACTTCGAAGTTATGGGAATTTATTTAATTAATGATATAAGAGCCTAAAATACATCAGTACATTCTTTGTCTTTTAATCTTAGTGGATTTCATTTCATAGCCTACATATTCTTGTTAAAAATATCAATTTCGAGAGAGAATTGAAATTTGGTTAGATAATGTAGTTGATAAACACGATTAACTTTTTTAGTAAAGTAAGAAATGTATCTTGTCATTATTCAATATGATTTCACAAAATCTAGTTTTGTTCCATTTATAATTCTTCGTCGGTTTTAGATTAATGAATCGTCTAATTCGAAAGATCACAAAATGTGTAAATTGTGAGAAAGAGCGCTTGAGTTTTTTTTTTTTTAATAGAAAGGTAAAGTTAACCTTTTTAAAATTAAGAACCATGGCTGTTACTTGTAAGATTCAAGACATATTTATGGTGGTAGAAAATAGACATATTTATCTAATTAAAAAAATAACAAAAGTAATTCTACTCACATAAAAATGTGCTAATGACCAAGTGTTTTGGTGGTAACAAACAAAAATAACAACAATCATATAGGCAAAAGACAAAGAAAGCCTTGCCTGCAAAATCTAATTTGCAAACATATACTATTAAATTTTGGACAGCATTATATTTATTCATAGTGGTCTTGAATGAATTATGCATAATTCAATATATACCCTACTTTTTGTTTGTCATTTTCTCTAATTTTCATGTGCGAATAATCAACATCTTGATACCATCTTCTCAAAAAAAAAAAAAAAAAATACATATATATATATATGAAGATATACTACGTACTATTGTATTCTTTATAACAAAATGCATCCTTCTAACTAAATTAAAAATTAGTAAGAATATTGTTCTTACATGTTAAATTATCGATTGATCTAATATGGTTTGTATTACAATTAATTTTACGGTTCTTAAAATTTATTTCGGTAGTTTTAAAAAAAGTTTCATTATGGTTGACTAACCACGACTTAATTGTTGAGAGATTTATCAAATACATTTATAATTTTAACTACGATATTCTTCCATACAGATGGTTGAGTCGAACACAACGAATCGACTAGCTCAATTTCTCTTTTTTAAATTTTCTTATTCATGAAATGAACTACTTAATGGGGAAGTTTGGGAGAATTGAGACATGGAGACTAATAAAAGTAAATGATAGAGATCAAACCTTAACGTTGTTTCATAGTAACATCGATATTAATTTAGTAAAGTTATCTATAGATACTAAAGATGGATGCTTTTAGGGTACACTTTTGTAGATACCAGCCTACAAAACCTCCTAGAGTGCTCAAATTAATCCTAGATTCAATTTAACCAAGTTTTTTTTTTTACTTAAAATAATTAGGGTGGAGAATTTGAACCTATGGTTATTGGATGTACATAATACCATTGAGCAACTACTCTTGTTTGTATCAATTTAATCAAGTTAAACTTTAGAATCAATTAATTTTCTAGAGAAGTTCTAACTAATTTATGTTGGTCGACATAAGTTAAATCTTCCACTAGTTAATCTTAGGAATCTCACATTTTTAATTCTTTCGAGTGTTGAAAATCTCACAGATGATATCTCTTAATATTTATAAGGTAGATGGACTGCTACCATCTTCACTAATTGATTTTAAGAAGGATAAAAAAAAATGTTTCTACATTGTGGCAGAGTTGCAGTGCCTAAACCAAGTTTTGGAGCTTCTAACGCTCTATGTGGGCTACGGCGCCTTGGCACTCGACTTGGCTAAATCGCACGATAATTTTGTCTTTTACTCTAACTTCTTGCTCGAGTGTTCGATTGACCTCTAATTTATTACATAAATCATATTGCAATTTAGTATAACGTAGTTTTATTGGCATAGAGTACACAACTTATGACTAATAAGTTATGAGTTCTAATTATTCAAGTTGAGTTAAATAAATCTGCTATTAAATTATTTTTAGCTAGAAAAAAAATAAATGTTGAAAACAAGTTCAATTATGTGAGAGAAATGAGAGCTCAAATAACTTGTTGTTGTCATGTTTTTCGGTTTATTATATTATGCAACAAGAGTTGGTGTTATGTACCTTCAAGCTAAAGCTTATTTAATACTATATTCCAAAGTATAATGCACCATTATTTAATTATGTAAGCATATATTTTTGTCACACTTTGTGTTTGCTTTCAACTGAAAAATGTTTTTTTTTCTTCTTTTAAGATTCCTTTGTTGCTATCTAAAAAAAGATATGATCTAACTTATTGTACTATATAATGTGTGGAGCTATTTTATACGATATCAACCATTATTAGTATAATGTCAAAGCTTAATATTTTATGAAACAAATAATCTTCTATACTACTATATATTATAATGGATTGTTATCTTGTAGCTTTTATAATATCTTGTGGAAGTTTCAAAAGGTCCAATTGTTACGCCAAAGGTTGATATAATACAATTAAATGATTCAATACTTTAATATTTTAGTTTTAACTTTTTGAGGGAAATTTTAAACTAATCAAAGAAATGTCGTCTATTGAGATGTCACATTTTAGGTGACGATAATTTTCGACTATATTTATAATATTTCAATATTAGGTTAAATATAATATATATTTTTTAATCTCCTAGTCAATTTTCACCTTTGTCTATTGATCTTCTTAAAGGTTCCAAACCTATATTTTTTTTTCTAGGAATGAAAATTAAAGTTTCTAGTAGGTTTTGAACCTAGTATTTTGGTAACAACATATTAGATAATATAAGATTTCACCTTAAAACTAATTATTGATATTGAGATGAAAAATTCTTATTTGTTATAAAGTTGTTGAAGACTCTCAAATCACAAGGTGATTATCTCCAACATTCTCCTTAAGATGGTGTCATATAAAAAAGACCATCTTAGATTAGATCTGAATTTTTGTTGACTGAAAATTTCACTTTGACTTACTCACTTGGGTTGGATTCAAAAATTTAGAATTAAAGACTTACTTAAGCTTATGCCTACTTAGGTGAAGTCCAAATTCCGTGTTTAGATTTTAATAATTTAGGTTAGATCGAAATTTGAGGAACTAATACATATATAAAATTATAATATTATATTAGATATTATGAGGTTTTATCTCAAAAAAGAAACGTAGCTCATATCACTTATAAAAAATATTAAAAATTCTTCATACTAAATGGTGAGTATCTTCAACCAAACATGACTTAAAATTTTTAAGTCTCTACCAACAAAGACATCTTTTGGGAGCATGTATTTTATTTCTTTAAGCTAAATTCTTCGTCACAAAAGGATAAAATTTATAGGAAAGATGATGATATCAAATATATTTTTACTATTTTACAAAAAAAATAAAATACATGTTTCAAATGTAATCAGGATATAAACTCACTTATAAAATAATAAAAAAAACATACCAACACAATTTGGCAATTAGTAATTTACCTACTCTAAAATGACTTTCTACTATGATTTTTCAATGTTTCAACTATAATATTCAAACTTATGTTCTCTTTTTGAAGATATATATCTTAATTGGTTTAATTTATACTTAGGTTAGCAACTTGATTCAAGTACTCAAAAAGAAAACAACTTGATTGAAATATTGTTCTAACAATTTACGAGAATATAAAAGTATAATCTTTAATTTTTAATTCACACGTCGCTTTATATAATAATAATAATAATAATAATAATAATAATAATAATAATAATAGTCACACGTCGCTCTTTATTTAATAATAAAGATTCAATGATTAAAAAGTCAATGTAAAAGCAATGAAATTGAAATTAACAAACATTTCACGGCTAATTAGAGTTCTTTAGCCTTAATATTAAAGAATAAAGCTCAATAATTTTCTCCTTACAACTTGCTATTTTTAATGTTTGGATGAATGAGGGGTGATTGGCCCCTCAAGGCCCAAGGGAAGAGTTTTTGACACTTTTCAAAAAGGCATGAGGTTGAAGGAATCTTGATTTTCATTATGTTATATTCCATTATGTTGAAAATAATTTCAATTTTTTTTTAATTTAATTTAGCTTTACCTATGTCTTCTATAGATGAGATATCTCAAAAATTAGTTTAGACACTCATGAATATTAAAAAAAATATGATCTTTCAAACATTTGACCCTCTATACATGCCCTCTATACATGTTTTATAGTTGATTTATATTTATGTTTTTTTTAATCTAAAGAAAATATATTTTTTTAACCGTTGAAACTAGAGTAAGAATACTTATTAATTATTAGACGTGTATAAATATCGTTGAGTTATTGTTTTTGTCGGTGATTTATATTTATGTTGGTTTTGCTTATGAATTTCATGGATCGAACTAGCTAGGGCCTCGAACCAAATGGGGAATTGGATTCGCACGGCATGAATGGGAGTCATTGCCTACAATTAAAATTGTCGACAAATCATGACTAAATTGTTTGCAAGGGTTTCCTTAGTTTTTGTTTTTTTGTCGTTCTCTTGTTGGTGTATCTCTATCGACTACCTTTACTCGATGATATATTGCCAAAACTTAAAAAAAGAAAAATTAAAACTTCAGACTTCAAAAAAAAAAAAAAAATCATAGACTCAAATAAATTTTAAATAAAATAAACGTTAGAAATATCATTTAGTTCTTATATTTTTAATTTATTCAATTTTAATACCAAAATTATTTTTTAAAATCAATGGTTCAATAATATTAGTAGTTATATTATAAGAAATGATAAAATTTGAGCATATTTCCAAGTTTAAAAAGAAAATTAATAAAAACTTATATGAAGATGAAATTTAAGTTTATTTATAGTAAAAAAACTAATTAAATGTTTAGAGAATTAAAATAGAACAAGTATAAGCTAAACTATATACTATGAATTTTTATTGGCATGGGAATGAGACATGCATTTAATCATAAGCCCAATTATTAAACAAAAGTTTTTTCTCAACCAAACTTTGTGCTTGCCAACATTGATATTTAATTTTATCAAAAAAAAAAGAAAAAAAAAAAAAACCTTTTTTTTTTCTTTTTCCTTTTTTTTATTGTGAGTTCAAAAGAATCCTCCTTCCTCCCTCCATCAAAATTGCCAAACACAGCCTCCTTTTCTCCATAAGAAAGCATGGACATAACTTTTTTCACAGCCAAAGAAGCCCCCACAAGCTTCTTCAACCAAAGCCATGATCACCATCACCATCTTCATCTTCATCATCTTCACTTCTCCAACATAGACATGCAAAGCTCCACGAGCCAGTCGTCCGATCAGCACTCGCCCGAGCGCTCTCCATCCGCCGCCGCGACCGCAGGCGCCGGAAAATGGGCCCCGACCCTTCTCAAGGAGTGTGCTAGGGCAATCTCTGAAAAAGACTCCAACAAAATCCACCATTTTCTTTGGATGTTGAACGAGCTTGCCTCCCCTTATGGCGACTCCGATCAGAAAATGGCTTCATATTTCTTGCAAGCTCTCTTTTGTAGGGCCACCGAAACTGGCCTTAGTTGCTACAAGACCCTCGTTTCGGTCGCCGAGAAAAATCACTCCTTCGACTCCGCTTTGAGATTGATCCTCAAGTTTCAGGAGGTGCGTGTTAAAATCATCATTCAACTCAAAAGCTTATTTTGATTTTTTAGTCATATTTTAAACTCTCTTCTCACTTTCTAGCACAAGTAAACCAAGTGATTATCCATAGTTAAGAGTGTAGGTTATTAGGTTATTGTAAATTTAATATTTTAATCATACTTTCAACACTCCTCCTCACTTAACTAATGATTATCAATGTCAATTTAGATCATTCAACATTCCTCCTCACTTAACTAGTGATTATCAATGTCAATTTAGATCATGAAATGTTGATTACAAGAGTTTAAATACACAAGATCTCCCATTAAATTAAATTATGAGTACGTAATTTTTTATTAAAATATTATTTTGGTCCTTGGTTTCATTTTTAGTTTGTAGACTTTCACTTATCCAATTTTAATCTAAATTGGTTGATTTTTCACACAAATTATACTTTCTTCTATATATTTTAGAAATATATTTATATTGTATTTATCTTTCTCATATTAAAGTTGATTTTATTCAATCAATTTCAATTAGTTATTTAAATTTATCATAAATATCAACTTAATGTTATTTTTAACATTGATTAAAATTTGACATAGGAAAGTTTATTGACCAAAAGTATAGAGATCAAAAAATATGTGCTAACTCTATTTTCTTAAAAAAAAAATTAAATTAAATTGAAAAAAAAAAAAGAAGAATGATTGGGAGTGAATTTAAACCTTCAAATTATAAGAAAACTAGGATATAATTATGATCGATACCTTAATCGTTAATGCTTAACATTGAACAAACAACGTTAAGCTCATGGATTAAGGTAAATTTTATTTCTTTTCCAGGCAAGTCCATGGACGACATTCGGACATGTAGCGGCGAACGGTGCGATTCTCGAGGCCCTGGAGGGAGAATCGAAGCTCCACATAATTGACATAAGCAACACCCTTTGCACCCAATGGCCAACCCTACTAGAATCCCTAGCCACACGCAATGATGACACTCCACATCTCAAGCTCACGGTTGTATCAACAACAAGCATAGTGAAGTCTCTAATGAAGGAAATAGGGCAAAGAATGGAGAAATTTGCAAGGCTAATGGGAGTCCCGTTCGAGTTCAATCCCATAACAAATCTAAATCGCTTAACCGATCTCACAAATGAAGCCCTAAAAGTGGAAGAAGATGAAGCCATTGCCATAAATTGCATTGGAGCTTTAAGAAGAGTGAGAGTTGAAGAGAGAGACAATGTAATTTCAATGTTGAAGTCATTAAAGCCTAGGGTTTTGACAATTGTTGAGGAAGAAGCTGATTTCATTAGCCCTAAAAATGACTTCTTGAAGTGCTTTGAAGAGTGTCTTAGATTTTACACTCTTTACTTTGAGATGTTGGAAGAGAGCTTTGTGGCAACAAGTAATGAGAGATTGGTTTTGGAAAGAGAGTGTTCAAGGAATATTGTGAGGCTTTTGGGGTGTGATGATGAAAATGATGAAGAAATCATAGGGAGTGAGAGAAGAGAAAAGGGAAAGCAATGGAGCAAAAGGCTTAAAGATGCAACTTTTTCATTAGCTGGATTTAGTGAGGATGTTATGGATGATGTTAAGGCTTTGCTCAAGCGGTACAAACCCGGTTGGGCATTGTTGCACCGTGCTGCCACCACCACGACCGCCACCACGACCGATGTCACCGAAGTGGACGAAGTTGGTGGTGATGATTCAAGTGGAATTTACTTGACATGGAAGGAAGAGCCAGTGGTGTGGGTTTCAGCATGGAAACCCTAGAGGAACAAATTATAGTCTTAAAATTTTTAATACTACTCTCTCTATATTCATAAAGGGGTATTGTTAAATATATATGTGTAGATTTTTGTATTCAATTTTTTATATTGTTCTTCATTTGATCTTGGGGTAGTTTTCTTTTGTTGTGTTTTTGTTGTTGTTTGCCTCTTTTTTCTTTTTTCTCTTTTCTTTTTTCTTTTTTCTTTTTTCCATGGAAATTTCATACTCTATGGAGTTTGTGGATTTTGCCTGCCCTCCATTATTATTTTTACTCTCTTCTCTTCAAAATCTTCTTTAGAAGCAAACACATTCCAAATTTGGATGGGCTTTCCTTAGTTTCATCTGTGTATTTTTTAGCTATTTGTTAGTTTGTAGCAACTTTTTACATTGAATGGTATGATATTTTTCTAGCAATAGGGAATATTCTATGGAGTTTATATATAGACGCATACATATAAATATAAGTAACATTTTCTTTTATGTGGAGGAACAATGAACCTCAAAATGAAAGAATAAAAGTTTTAGATAGTTCAAGATTCATTTGGTATAATATTAACTTATTTTGCTTTTTTTAATAAAAAAACTTTGCTTCTAGTTCTTTGTTCTCTAAGATAATTGTAGAATTTTAAAGATGGTGAAAAGTAGCTTAAGAACTGTAGTTTCTTTTTAAAACTTTACCTAGGGTCTCTTTAAAAAAAAAACAAAATGTCTTAAAAAAATAGAAACAAACAACTGGCTAAATAAAGAAAAGAGAAAGAAAAAAAATCCTAAATTGGATAATTCTTTTTGTTTTACAAAAAATAAACTTATTATTGTCAAAAAATGAACTTGTTTACCCATAATAATAATAATAATAATAATAATATCAAGTTAGATTTAAGTAACTGAATATAGTTTTGTTTTTTTTTTTTCAATGTACCAACTATGATTTGATTTCGAGACCAACAATATCAACTTAATTTAAAGTTTAACTGGTTGACCATCAAACTACAATTCTATTTGGTAAATAGACCGTGTTAAATTGAAGTAGAACTCAAGAATTTGAAGCTAAGCCAGTCCAAAGGAGAAAGACTCATCGAAGGACAACTCAACAGGCCAGTGGTGCGCCCCTTCATTGAGTCTTTCTCCAATTCCATTCAAACCCAATAATAAGTCAACCCACACGAGGGTCGATTAGGTGTCGACCTAAGAGGGTCTACCCAACTAGACGGGGTCGACCAAACCAGATGCTAGCCCGTGTGGATCGACCAACTAAGTGTCGACCTTAGTGGTTTGTCTAGGGTGCTGACCCGAGTGGGTCAGCCAAAGCCAATAGTTAAAGTCCATATGATCTTTTTACGGTAGGGTTGGTTGGCATTGCCCATGACATTTTGTCGACCTGAGGTAATTCAAAACTATAGATGTCCACCGGGGAATGGCTTCTATGTGTCCTCGTCTCAGTCCTCGCCACTTAACTTAATCTTTTTTCCTGGAAAAATCTCCATTTTTTTCGGAGATTGGGGCAGGAATTCCCCGTGGGGCACCGGCGAGGATCGGGTTCCCGCGGAGATTTTTTCAAAAAAAAAAAAATCAATTTTTATATACCTTTAGGACAATACTTTTAAATAATTAAATTTTTTTAGAAATTATCTATAAAGTTTCAATTATAATCTTAATTATTAAAGAAGAATATTCATAGGCATAAATAATTTCATTCACAAATATATTTTAATTTTAAAATCGGGGAATCAAGGACAGTGAAAACATTCCCAGCTGTCCCCGATCTCGATTAGCCCAACGAGGAACTTTTTCCCTCATTCCCGGCCCGATTAGGAGCGGGTCCCAACGAGAACCTGGCCTCGCAGGAAAATTAATGAACATCTCTATTTAAAACATTACCAAGTCATTATCGAGCAACAATAAAGTAAATGTTTTGCTTCAGGCACTAAACCACCAGTTAGGTTGTGTCATAAGTGAGCTAGAAATAGTTAATAAACCACTCCAATATAAGCTTTGTCTAGCCTATTAGTTGAGGTAAAGTTTCTTTGAGCTCTCCTAAATTTGGGTGAGCAATCCTCTTTACACACTAACTCCAAATATTCTTTAAATTTTCGACTTAGGTATCATAAGCCACGTGATTCGCGCTACACAGTATTCTCGTCTTTGCTATTTTATAGACACGACGTCTTCGATAATATAAAATTTACTGTTAGTACAACAAACCATGCATTCTCTAGTACTAACACATATGTTTCTTTATGGTATAAAATATCTAATATTCAAATTATATAATTGAGGTATCTATAGTTTTTAATTGAAAATCTTTTGGCTCCTTTAATTTGTAAATTTTTACATACGCTCATCTTTTTTCTACACCAACGAAGTATTCTTTCGAAAGAAAAATAATCTTTTATTACTTTTTAAAAGCTGAAAATTATGAGTATTTAGAAGAAATAAAATTTGAAAAACAATAGACCTAATTGTTGTGAAAGTTGATAATTTCTTATCGAATCGAATCTTAACTATCTAAACAAAAGATTTAGAGCTTTGTCATGTAGTGGAACATCCAACTAATATTTTAGTTCATAGAAAAGACTATTCTAAGAAATGGTGAAAATATTTGAAACAAATGCACAAAACTTTATGATTCTTTAGTAGCTATAGCAAAGTGAAAGGTGATTGGAAGTTTTGTGGTTTGGATTTATGAGTTTGGGAGATGGGAAAACAACATCCATATCCTTATATATTATAGAGAACAAGAGAGAGATCTAATAGGTTTCAAGTGTTTGTAATGTATATTCTTCAATAATTATTTATAAGTGCTGACATATCATAAAAGGGAAAGTTTGGGAACAGGGTCTCAATCATACAAAACTTAAGTTCCTCAATTTTACATATTGGTAAATCAGTTTTTTTTCTTCTTTTTTTTTTTGAATCCATCAGCTTTTTCTTTTTCTTCCTCATTTGAAGAGAAAAGTTTGAGAGATTCGAACTATAATTGATGAAACACTTTTTCCAAGTATATTTTTTTAGGGGAGGGGAAAGAAAAAGAAAGAGGAAATTAATTAAGCTTTTTATTCAAAAGCATTTGAATTCTAAAAGTTCACTTTTTTCTTCTTGTTTTTTATTGAAAAATGTAAATAAGTTTTCATCCCAATTTTTATCTTTCTTTTTTTTTTGTAATCATAAGGTATTCATAGAGTTAAAATATACCTTTACAAATGCTAATTAGAAAGACCATATTAAAAGAATGTTAAAATAAAGTACCATTTTGATTTTATTATTATTATTTATTTATTTATACTTTTAGATTTTATTTCATTTTCATCTCTAAATTTTTAAAAGTCCAAGTTTAGTTCTTGTATTATTAGAAAAAGTTAAAATTAAAATTTGTCCTTATAATAAAATTGAAGTTATATTGTTAAATTGGTTCGATAATATTAATAATTTTGATACAAGAAATAAAAAATATGAACATATTTTTGTAATTAGAGGAAAAAAGAGTTAATAAATAAATAAACAAAAACCTTCTGTAAGTAAATAAACAAATAAATAAACAAAAACTTTTTATAAATACCATAATTAAAATTGAACATTTGAAAATTAAAAATCAAAATAGAATAAACTATAAAGTAGAGAGACCAAAATAGATAGTATTTCAACCTTAATTACTGACCTCAAGTTAAAAAAAAAGTACTAAATCATAAATCTAAAAACATGGACAGATTGTCAACTAGATTGAGTATTAGTTCAACCAGAATAAATGTGTGTCTAATTATTGTTGAACTATGAAAAAATTCTCAAATAAAAAAGAGTCAAATATCGATTTCTAGAATTAAATTTATAATCATCATGCTGAACTGAATTACCACGAAACAAAGAAACCAACACCTTATCAAACAATGTTAAAGCATCATAAACACTAGTAATTTGAGTTTATAAGTTGGAACTATAACTAAATATTAACAAGAGTATAGTTTTAGGGACATCTTAAAATAACTTAGGAATCATGAGGTTATAATTAGAATCCATCATATTTTAAATATTGTTGAATCAAAAAATTATAATTAAATAATCTTGAACCTGTATAAGAAAACTTGACATTTAGACTTCTACAAACTTTATATAAACAATAGTTGTTTCGAATGGTCAACACTTTGTGACCCAATAAATATCAAGGTAAGGGAGGAAATTGAATATGGTTAGTAAGGTATGTAATTATTTTGGGGTTACATCATTGTTTTTTTTTTTAAATCAAAAATGGGGTTATATCATTGTTATTGATTATCGATACAATAATAACCTACTTTCAAATATTTAATTCACCAACAACTATGAACTATTTAGACTATTTTTGAGTTTGATAATATCAAAGCGACTAAATTATAATTTTTAAAAATATCATAAGAAATAAATAACTTTCACCAAATTATAAGATCACTAAGGTCAAATTTATAATTTAAAACAAAAATGATGTCATACAAAACCCTAAAAGCTTATGCTTACAAAATTTAAATAGGAAAAGGGAATCACAAACATTAGAGATGGAGAAAGTTGCACATAAAGCTTTTTTGATAGATGAGAAGAAAAAAAAAAGTGGAAAGGGGGAGTTTTGAAGGCTCAAGGGTCCAAGGGGAAGAAGTTGAAGAGATTAGTGAGAAAGGCAATTGAAAATAAGTTGACATAAAGATGTGAAAAATGGACCCAAAAGGAAGGCTTTGTGGCAAGCACAAGTCTACTGACTTGATCCCATGTTTGCCTTTTGGTCTAGTGATTGAAATAGCATAATTTTGGTTCAATTACCACACATTTGTATTGCCTTTAACCCAACATTACATAGTGGGAAACCAACTTTTGTAGCTTTCTCTCAGATAAGGATTGGTACTATCACCTTCCCTTTAATTTTTTCCCCTCTATTAACTTTGCTTTATCAAATTATATATATACCATGTATATATACTTCTATCTTTATTCCCATGCAATACCCTTCACCTTTGGCTTTTTAGTTGCTCACTTTTAGCTTTTCATTTGTATTTTGTTTCAACTTTAGTCAAAAGTTGGAAGAGGGGGGCAGAAATTAATTGTACCAAATATATATGATGTAAGTTCACATATAACTAACATTACTACAAATATAACCAATTATGAGACCTTTCATTTTCTATTTTACTTAGATAAAAAGAAAATGAAAATAAAAGTATATAAAGGTAAAAAAATCGCATTTTTTACTGGAAAAGTAGAAATATCATATTTTATGTAATTTATGACAAATTTCTAGAGTCATCAAAAATTGTGTTTGGGTCAAGTTCGAAATAACACATTTTCATATATATATATATATATATATATATATATATATGTGTATTTGTTATTAAAAATCTATGATGAAGGGAAGAAATAGCATACAAAAAGGGAAATATCATGCACTCTTACCTTTCTTGCTCTCTTTTGTCTTCTCCAACATAAATCTAACTTCTTTCTTTCTCGATTGCAGGCATCTCTTTCTAGAAGTTAGTACATATTCCTAGTTTGATTTTGCTCTCTTTCTGCAATCAACTTAGATCTTGTATTATATAAACTCAAAGTTTCAATAAAAGAATAATATATATATATATCAATCTGGCTTGTCTGGTAAAAATTTATATTTTATTATTTGGGATGCTATACAAAGGATTTTTAGCTCTTTATTTTCACTCGACTCGAAGTTTCGAAATGAACTTATAATATTGCTTATAACTTGTTCAATTGATCTTAAATGTGCTATGTTTGTCATGAGTTTCACTTAGAGAACATTTAGGTAATATTTTGAACATTTTTAGACTATGTTCGGGTCAAAGAGAATTGGAGCATTGAAGGATGATTTGGAGCCCAAGCCAACATTGCAATGTTGTGGCTCTAACCTTCCAAATTGCTAAGGACAGAATGACCACTTAGACAAGAAGGTCATGATGTTGTCACATAACGTAGTGTCGCTGAGGATGATGGTCGCACCCTTGAGGAATAGTGTACCGCGCTAGAACTCAACATTTTAGGCCCCGTTTGATAACTATTTGGTTTTTTGTTTTTGGTTTTTGAAATTTAAGCCTATTCTCACTCAAATTTCCTACCATGTGTTCCACCATTCCTAGTTCCTACCATATATTCATCTTTTCTTAAGAAAGTAGGAGAATACTAACCAACTTTTAAAAACAAAAATAAACTTTTGGAAGCTACTTTTTTTTGTTTAAAAATTGGTTAGTGTTCTCCTACTTTTTTAAGGAAAGATGGATATATTATAAGTAGAGTGGAACACATTGTAGAAAATTTGAGTGAGAATAGACTTAAATTTCAAAAAACAAAAATAAAAAACCAAATAGTTATCAAACGGGAACTTAGTATTCCAAATTCAAAATATTAGCTTTTTAAGAGCATTGTGATGCCAAAAAGTGTCGTTAGGGTGTGTACCCTACAGACAAAGTAGTTTTTGTAATAAATAATAACATGTATTCTCTCACTTGTAAAATAATAAATAGTTATGATTTTATTAGATTTGTTGTTTATTTGTATTATTCAAAACGAACAAATTAAATAGATTAATGACATAACACTCGAGGTTATTAAATGTGAAGACTTAAATAGTCTGTAATACACATACAAGTTGATCTTTGCTCAAGTTAATAACTTAAAATAGTTTACAGTATATGAACTAAGTATATGAACTAAGGTTGGATGCCTCGTCCTAGTAATATTGATGATACTTTGAAAGTCTTGCAAATGACGTGATCTAAGTCATTTACATATGAAAACATGTGAGTGGAGGTATCTATGCAACCAGTTTTATAAGACTAGGCCATAAATATTTTATTTATCTAAATAATTTCGTTATAAATCGAGATCGATATTTCACTAGGATGGTCATATGTAGAATTCATCTGAAACTAAGTTATAAACTCATGTTTGTGAAAATATCCTTTGATGTAAGGGTATTCATAGAAAAGTCCGAAATCGATCCGAACCGAAAAAATTGACTAAATCGATGTTTATTTTATACAATAAAAAAAAAATGGTCAATAGCAATTATACAAAACTGACAAGTCGAAGTTGTCGATGAAATTTTTTTGACCAACCTACCGAACACACAGCGTGATAACATAAAGCTTAGGGATAAATGCACAACATTTTAAGTATATAATCATTATCTTTTAAGTATTGTTTGGTTGTAAATCAGTTCAACATCAGCGTCACGAGTTCGATCCCTAGAGTCGGTATATATTATCCCCCTCCCCAATTTGTACTCAAAAAAATAAATAAATAAATTTTCTTAATAAAACAAATATTAGTTATTACTTTTTCTTTTTTGAAAATATTTTTTTTAATTATAAAATGCAATCATTACGTTTCTTTTTAATAAGAATAGTAAAAATAAAAAAAGTAATCAATATATTTTTTAATTAAATATATTTATCTTTTTAAATGTACTTACCTCACAATTTTTGTTAACCATTGAACAATTACCAAATATTTTTCCCTCTTCTTTCAAAATGTACTTATGTTACATTTTTAAATTATGGCGCAATGTAACTTCTTTCTTAATATCTTTTCAAGTCTCATTGCATCTTCTATCTTCTTCTTATACTTTTTTTTATGTTCTCTGTATTTTTTTTTCCTCGAGTTTCATTTTCTCTTTTCTTTTTTTATTACTCTCTACAATAATCAATTTAGTTAATGGAAGTTACACTAATTGAGCCAACAAAAGCATAGCTCTACTGGCATCTTGTACGACATAATAACTATGGGATTACATGTTTGAATCCCCCTCCTCCAATATTGTAGTATCAAAAAAAAAAGTTACACTAATTGATCAAAAATCGACTAATCAAACATGTGTTTGGTCGGTTGATTTCTCCAACCACATCAATATTGTCAAAAACCAATTGAGGGTGACAATAGTCAATTGCCATTTATCGTATTAATTAGCTAGGAACGTAATGTCACAAAATGAAGTTCACTTCTTCCCTACTGGTGTCGAAGTAGATGAGTATAGTTCCTTTAAAAACTAATTTTGGGGCTTAAATTAAGGTTACCTGTCTCTCAATAGCCCGAAAGTTTATTAATCTATGGTTGGACATAAATATCTTATTCATTAGAAAAATTAGTGACACTTGAAGAAAAGATGTAACTATAAGGGTAAAATAGACTTTTTCAACATCAATTTGCAGAAAACTAATTATATACATGAATATCACTTGTCCTATAGTGAATGAAGGTAAAACTCCGAGCCTTTAGTGAAATAAACATATAGTTCACGAATGGAGATTTAATTCATATCAAAGAGTTTGATCCAATTAATATCATATCATTCGAACTTACACACACTATGTAAGTTCATTAAAATCCTAGGCCAGCTCATGAAAACAGTAAGCAAATAGGTTTGAAAAGAATTATTTGAATAGTTAAAATTAATAGTGTAATAAGCTAGACATATTAAATTTAAAGAATTTAGTTTAGTGTAGGGTGTTCAAACAACCCGACAATCCGAGTAATCTGTACCAATTTAATCCAAGTTAATGGGTTGGGTTTGCGTTGGGTTACATGAAATTTTCATTGGTCGGGTTGGGTAAAGGATTGACCTAAAAATAAAATTAACTCAACCCAACCAACCCGAATTTATTATTTATTCTAACAAATATTTCTTTTTTACCTATAACATAATTATTATATTATTAAATTAGAGAATTTGTACTGTATATCAACTTTTTTACTCTAATTTACAATTATAGCAACTTTTTAAAAATAATCTTTATTTTATCCTTTTATCGACGACTTTGATAGAATCTATCATTCTCTAGTGATAGAAGTCTATCAATTTTAATTGATAGAAGTCTATCAATTTACTATTGATTGAATCAACTTCTCATTCAAAGATTTTAGTTACTTTTCAAAATGCTTATTTATTAGTAATTGATTCTATTCGTCTCTATTGATAGAATTTATCGATCTCTAGTGATGGAAGTCTATCAATTTACTATTGATAGAGGAAGAGAAAAAAAGCTCAATCTGAGCGGATAGTTTAAAAGCAGCTGGACCATGTCATGGGCTCGTTAATCTTTTAACATATCGGTTTTCATTTGTCCTATGTGTGCAAATATTTTATTATTGTGCTATTCATTAAATATTTATCCCCTTTGTAATATATATGCAAAAGCGCCATTTAATTTTTTAGATTATATGTACATTTATTTTATTTAATTATTATTGTTAGACTTTTTATTTTTTAATATGTTTTAAAAAAAAATAAGTTTTTATAATGAATGTAATAAAATATATATTAAATTATATAATCTATTTTTGTTGGTATTAATTATTTATTTATTTTAAGGAAGTCGAATTATGTCATCTATTTTTGTTGTTTTAATTTTCTATTTGTTTTATGTTACATAGTTGAGATCTTCTATGTGAACCATGATAGTAGCACTAATAGTGGGTGGTTTTTGATTGAATGTTTTGCATATTGAATATTTATATCATTTAATAAACTTGATATGATAATGATTAGAGATTGTATTTTATTTATGTATAAAGTATGACTAATTTGATTTAAAAAAGTATATCTATTTGCAATGTATTGATAAACTCGATGACTCAACCTAACTCAACTCGAAAATATAGGGTTGTGTTGTCCTTTAGTTGAGTTGGGTTGAGTTGAAAAAATGACCAATCCGAAAATTTTGGTTGGGTTGAAAATTTTTTCGATCCAACCCAATCCAACCTATGTCTTTCTATGTTTTTAGTGTAGTGGAGAACCATCATGGGGTAGCCCAATTGGTCATAGAGGGCCTTGTGGTGCATAATTTGATGAGTTCAAATCTCATGGTGACCACCTACCTAGGAATTAATTTTAAATTAATACCTACGAGTTTCTTTGGCATCCAAATGTTGTAGGGTCAGGCGGTATGCCCCGTGACATTAGTCGAGGTGCGCTTGTGCACACAAGCTGGCCCGGACAGTCACGGACATTAAAAAAAAAAAAAAAAAGTCTTTAGTATAGTGGAGAAAAGACATATAAATTATTAAGTATAGAAATGTCTATTGAGCTATAAATAGAGAATTTCAAAGCAAAACAACCAACTAACCAAATTGAAAGGTTAGTTTTTCAAACATAAAAACTTACCTTAAAAATAACTCACTAAGAAAGATCATGAGAAAAAAAAAACCATATTTGTGCATTGATGTAACTCATCTCTCTCCTAGGTCCCTCAATCGTCAGCCTCTTATCTTTTTCTTTTTCCTTTGAAGTTCGTGCAGTTTATTCCTTCCATTTGGCCTCTAACATTATTTTCGACTAATGGTTCGTCTATCGTGTGAAATTTACCAGAGTAGGTTGTCGATATAATTCACACACTACAAGCATCGTTGGCCCGACGTTGACACCATAAACCTCCACCATTCGCCTCAAAGATAATTCAGGGTTTCAACGTCTACGAAGACGAAGCGGATGGAGCTCAGTCTATCACGTTCCGATCGTAAGCCACGTATCTGATACCTAGAGCTTATCGGGTCTCCATTCCAGCGATCCAATGCCACCATTGCCTTCTAAAACATGTACCTCCATTATCGAGCTCTCTTAAAAAACATACCAAACATGCCACCATAGTAGGTGATTTCAGACTCGAAAGTCTACAATCACGGTTTTTCTTGGATCTACTCCGTTTGAATTATCATTTTCATGCATGCGCTCTAAATTTGAGATTTTGGATGAAACCGCACAAGACCCATCATTCTTGGTTTTTATATTAAGATCCACTGATAACTCTCAAATAGAGAGTTAATTAGCCCCAAAATAAGGTGTTTTTAAGTCATATTCTTGCATTATAACATTCATTTGGTAGCTAGAATCACCTTAGAACAGAGAAATACATATAAAATGCAAAGCATGTTGTAAAAGAGGCAAGAACTAGAAATATTAAGAAAATAGAGTTTTTGGAGTCAAAATACATAGTATTCGGCACCAATTTAAGCATTTCTGGAACCTTTGACTAGTTGGGGGTTATTCCTACCTTTTTAGGGTGCCAATTATAAAGTTGTTTGAACAAAGTCTGATCAAGAAAGAGAATTTGAAGTGAATAATCAAAGTGTGAAGAAAAGTTTACCGTTTTTGGCATTTATCTACGCATTCAGAAGAGGCCAGAAGATGTTGTGGTCCCCCCTTGTGGTCCTGGGCAGAAGTTGCATGCATGTGGTCCCCCCAAAGCTGATGTCACATCTTGGAGTAGGGAACAAGCCAACTTTTAACCTAAAATTTGGGTCGTCCATCTACATTTTGAAGTGGCTATTTAAGGATCATTTTTGGGGATTTGAGAGAGGTTGGATTGAGAGCCCCAAGAGCTTTTAGGAGAGAATTTCGAGAGCTGCTGGAATTACCTCAGAATCTGCAGCATTTGTTTCAGCATTTCTGCAATTTCGTATTTCGAACTTTCTTCTTTTTTTTCTTTGTAGTTTCCTATTTTCATAGTGTAGATTTTTGTTTTCCCGAGCATGAACACTTGTGATTGCTCGTTATTGTAGATCGTAGCTTATCTCTATCATATTTCAGGGTTTTCACGTCTTTAAGTACTTTGTGTTGTTATTCTGTTGTTGATTGGAGTTTATGCAAGTTTGGATCACTGTTTCGTTGTTGAATTTGTTCATCTATTGAATTTCCAAATCTCCATCTCCGTTTTATGAAGTTTAAAACATTATATACTTCTGTTTGATGCGATCATGAGCTAAGTCTTTATTAGGTGAAGGTTAAGGGAATATGTGTGTGAAGCATGTTCTCGGGGTAATCAGGGAGATGTTGAGCTTAGTTGTCCTAGGCATTTTATTCCTTAGCATGTTTCGACCGGCCATCCATTCATGCTAGCTTTCTTCGTCGTCCCGAGAGGGATAGGAGTTAGAGATCTACTAGAGGTAGCCATTAGTTTCGGAATTAGGATCTCCTATCCGTTAAAAAGAAGGCTATAGATGGTCACTTCTGTAGTGCGCATTACGTGTTTGCGATCCTCGAGCTTTGATGCGAGAGTGCAAGTTAGAGGAGGATGAAAGCATCCCGAGAGGGAGCTTTAGAACTCACGGCTGGGCGGAGTTTACTTCTTACCATTATCATTATCCCTGTTGCATGTAGATCACACTTGACCAACCTTAACCTGAGCCTATTTCTTTATCGAAAGTAATTTCTGTTGCGTTTAGAATTTACGTTAGCATTTCTGTTATAATTGCATTCTGTTCTAATTTCTTATTGTTACTTCTGCGATACTTAGTGGTGACAGCATTTTGTGTCGCATTTGCGTGTTATTTCATTTTACTCTTAAAAACACTTTGACACCATTCGAAATATTCTTTACTTTCCTGCCTTTGACTTTTCATTGAGCATTTAATTAGATTAAACCAGTCCTTGTGGAGATGACTTTTACTTATCATTTGATCACGAACGATCATATATACTTGCATGTTGCCTGTTGAATGTTGTGCACATCGCATCGATTTATGTACATTTAAGGTGTAGCATCATGCATATCACCCACTTAATTAGATTATTCTGAAATCAAATAGATCGGTGGCGCGATTGATTATCTGATTTGGTGTTAATCCATTTCTACTTTATTTGACTTTCATATTATCAAGAGCAGTTGTGCCTGTATAGGATTTCCAAATTTTATGATGAATTTTTTTTATAAAAATATTCTTCCATTGTTTATTATTCTAGTATCATTCGTATTATTAATTAATATTTAATACATGTGTGATTGGTTTTTTTTTTTTTTTTAACATCATGTGTGATTAGTTGGGTACATGCTATTTAAGTATTATAAAGAAAACATATTTATAGTTCTTGTTTATATTTATTAAATAATATTTATTATTGATACCATGATGAGATATAAGGATGTTATATATTATTGCCAACAGAGTAATAATTCAACTGACATCAAATCTAAAAAAAAAAAAAAAATGTTATATATTATTTTCACCTAATACATAATTACATCCGTATTTGTCTGTGGTGGTCCGTGTGTTAAGAGAACAAAGCTACTATTCTCAATCATTAAAAAAAAAAAAAAAAAAAAAAAAAAAAAAACTCATTTACAACAACTTATCTAGCATCGAGTATATATTAAGTTAGTGTTTTGATTATAATATTGGTATCGATAATACAATGTAGTTTTTATTAAATATAGTATTAATGGGTATTTACTAACAAGAACAGTATCTCAGCGACATTAATTTACATTTAATGATCAAGAGGTTTTGAGTTAGAGTATCCCACTTTCAATTATTGTAATCTCAAAAAAAAAAAAAATTAATGAGTATTTATTATAATACAAAGTAGTTATCATAATATGAGACTTAAATTGGTATCTATTATAATACATTATATTATTGTTTATACTAATACTAACATGTTTTAAGGCATTAACGAGAAGATTAGATGAATCCTACCATGTTATCCTAGACAAAATAAAACTTCAAATGGAGTTGAACTAAACATAAGTGAAGCTTCATTTATGCAATAAAACTTCAAACTACTTCAAGTGTCTCTTCATTTATGCATGATCAGATATATGTATCTTAAAGTTTCATAACATTTTGGTATCATAGTTACCGAAAGGGTCAATGGCACAATGATTTCATTGTTTGGTTGTAAACCAGTTTAACACCAGCGTCACGGGTTCAAACCTTGGAAGATTTGTAATCCCCCTCCCCTAATTTGTACTGAAAAAAAAAACATTTTGGTATCATAGTTTACTTAAGTAAAATTGGATTACTTTATCGATCAAATATCTCAAGTAGGGGTATACATTGTCTGAGTTGGATGAGTTAGAGGGATTTTTAGGACCAACCCAAAATTCAATTCTTCAACACCCGTTCAACCCTATGCTAAGCAATCGAACCCAACCCCAACCCTATAATTTTGAATTTGATTCTCAGATTGTATTAATCTTATTTTCCCTCTATATAACAACTTCACACACACACCTAATCTCAAGGAAGATATTTGAATCACTCTAGAAGCAAGGTTAACCTAGTCAGGTTTGAGTGATTCTAAACATGCAACATAATCACAAAGAACTGCAAAAAAACATAACATTGGGCTAAAAGAAAGCCCAATGACTCTTTTTTACTACATTTTCTAAATCTTCCTTCAAAGTACAACCTACATGGCTTTATATAGCTTTAAAATGAAACTTTGATCTTTCATGAGGTACTTCAAGAGTTAAAACATTAAGACCATAATAAACCATAAGCAAAATGTAATCTAAACAACATAAATAAAAGATTAAAATAAAATGGGCTATAAAAACATTGTTGAGGCCTCTTGATTGACTTTGTAACTCTTTGCAACCATCCAAAGATTGTAACTCTTCAACATAAAACAAAGATGTTACAAATTAAATCAAATGTCGAGAAATTCAATATGTAGATTGTAACGTGGCCCATTTTAAATGTGTAGTGCAAAATCCAGATATCACATCTATTCCAAAAACAAATGCACTAGCTAAACAATTCAATCAAAACATAAAAGAGAAGATAGAAGGAAGGAGAAGAAAGAACACCGGATTTAGAGTGGTTCGGGAACGTCCCTACTCCACTGTTATGGATCGATTGAGCTTGATCGATCCACCATATCATATGTCATTGCTTGAAGATAGTACAAGGGCTCTCCTTAGGTCTAGGATTTTAGCTTTCACTCTTAAATGAATAAAACCCCAAAAAGAGCTTATATATGTGCTCCTAATTACACAACTCACTAGGCTAGTTAACTAACCCTCAAATATTAATCCAAGTTATATTTTACTCATCTAGGTTAATGATGTGTAATTCACCTATTACAAAATGCGTAAGTGCCACCTTTAGAAAATTTGAAAGTGTAACATTCAAGATTGGAAGCAAAATGTTAAACTACAAATAATTATAAGATAAAACGAAAGACTTTTGGATTTAGCATGTTTTAGAGGCAAAAGACAATAAGAGCAAAACAAGAACACATATTCTTTGGTATAGAACATGTTGTGAAGTTGCATATTAAGAGCAAAATAAGAACACATATTCTTATTGAAATCAAAATCGCAAAAAAAAAAAAAAAGTCGCAAAAGTGAAAACATATATAAATTAAAAAAATAATTGTTCTTTTTATCAGACTGTGAAACTAGACAACAAAAATAAATTCAAGAAAACGCAAAGGAAAACATATTTGATTTTGAACCTAAAGCTTTGATACCAAAATTATAAGGGAAAAAAAAAAAGCTTTGGTACCAAAATCTTATGAAAATTCGAAGATACATACATGCGATCACAGGAATAAAAAACTTTGTGTGTTCAATGTCTAAAAGTGTTAGTCTTTGGCGCGTAAAACTCTGACGACTCCATCAAACATATCTATAGCAACATTAAAGAATGTGGAGTTTCACCTCAAAACAAATTAATAATTAAAGGAATAACACGTATCTCTTATAAATGTTTATAAGACTCCTCACTTTTTCAATGTAGGATAATTATGAGATCGTACACCACTTCAAAAGATGATCGTCTCTGACAACTACATCTTCACGTCTCGAACATCGAAAAATTGGGAACACTAAAAGCTATGAACAGTAAGCCATTAAGATCGACAAAAATGTATTCGAAGTAAAATAGTATTAAAAGAAAATGTTATTTATTTAATAATAAATAAAATAAAATTATTTTCGTTTTTAACTAAATTTGTAATTACCAAATGAATGAGTGATGCAATAGTTTCATTATTTGTTATAAATCGGTTCAACATCAGCATCACATATTCGATCCCAAAATTTGATACTTTTCCCTCCCCCGATATGTTTCAAAAAAAAAAACTAAATTTATAATTAGTTTATTAAATTAGGTCATTCACCCAAATTTCCCCTAAAAAAAAGGGAAAACCTACAAAATGTCTACTTTTGACATAGTATTTACGAAAATGTCTAAATGGCAAAATAATTAAGTGGCATGGCTAAAATGGGGTCTTAAGGGTGAAAGAGAATATTTTCATCCCTATTGTGTCCTCCTCCAATTTTTACATTTCTTTAAATTAATTAAAGTTTAACTCCTACAGAGAGGGAATGGGTTTATCTCCAAAAAAAAAATAATAATAATAATAATAATTACGGGTTGGTAAACAAATCCACCCCACTTTTTTAGGGTTAATAAAAAAAAAATATATATATATATATATTTGGGAAAAACCAAGTCACCCACACTTTTAGGGTTGTTAAACAATGGAACTCCTTTTTTAGCACTTTAGTTTTTATTTTAATAATTAAATTCCCTCCTAAACATTTGCATGGACAAACAACAGACGTACAAGGCAGACAACAGATGCACAAAGAAAGACAAAAGTCGTACACATAGTTAAACATTCCATAGTTCAACTACACCCCTAGTAGTAAAGCAACAACAGATGTACAAGGCAGACAACAGATGCACAAAGAAAGACAACAGTCGTACACACAGTTAAACATTACATAGTTCAACTACACCCCTAGAAGTAAAGCAATAGATGCATGGACAAACAACAGATATACAAGACAGACAACAGATGTACAAAGGAAGACAACAGTCGTACAAACAGTTAAACATTACATAGTTCAACTACACGCCTAGTAGTTAAAAACATGCAACACCTCACT
>JBBMEF010000003.1:12216174-12247287 GCA_037832685.1 Sicyos baderoa
ATATTAGTCCACTATATATATTTTTATTTATAGTTTAATTTTTACATTTAAGAATAGACATAAATTTAAATGTCAAAGAAATGAAGACATAACCTAGAGATAGTTTCTAAATTAAGACCTTCTCTAAGTTTTTCCTAGATAAAAGTTTTTTAAGGCTCAAAGTTAGTATTGTCATGGGACTAATTTGGGGATAGATCTAGATGATGGGCCTTGTATTTCAATGCAAAGTTGGTGGGCCTGCTCAAGGACAAAATAGCTGGCCCTAGTTTTAAATCTATGCCAGGGGGGATTAGGCCCAGTAAGGTAATGTAGAATGCCTAAGTGGGCCAGTGGCTAAAATTTTGAATGAATATAAGGCCGTGTTTGGTTTGCGAGTTGGGATCCAGATTCTTCGGAATCCAGTACTGTAATTAAATTTTTTGAAATTTTGATTATAGTGTTTGGTTTGTTGTATTGATAATCCAAAATAAAAAGAACGTTGTTTCAAATTCTCGGTATCTAAACCTTCAGAATTAATTTTCCGAAATCAAACAATAAACCAAACACGATCTAAAAGGTAAGAAAAGTATTTGTGAGATTTGAGTCATTGATTTTTCAAAAAACAAAATATTTGTAAATGGAAAAGAAATGTCACGGGGCTCAAGCAGTGCTATATGTGGTCTAAGTAGGTATTGCGGCTGGCTGGTCTCTTTTCTTATCGTGTTAGCATCGGTCGGTTTTCGGGTAGTTTTCTTTGTGGGAGTGGTCTATGTGCTCCCGTGTACTTTAGTAGGATCGTATTCCTTATTGATTCTTATGGATGTTAGATTATCTTACAAAGTCTATCAAAATATGACCTTGAAAGTTATTGATAGTTGTTAGATCTTTATTCTTAGTCTTGTTAAGTCGTTGGTTGCAATTCGAGAGGTGGGTCGAGACCAAGTTAGTTGTTTGGTTCGTGCTTTAGGGGAGTGTAGTGGTTGTTCTTAGAATAGACTATCTACTACAATTTCCCAAAAAAAAACTACATTCGTTGATGTAGCATATATGAAAGAACCAACTTAAATTGATCATATTTAGATATTAAAAAAAAAAAGAGAAACTATTATCGAATAGCTTAGGCCCCAATAATCATTTAATTTTTTTGTTTTTAGTTTTTGAAATTTAAATATATTCTTACTCAAATTTCTTACAATGTATCCATATTTTCTTAAGATAGTATGTGAATACTAACCAACTTTCAAAAATAAAAACAAGCTTTTGGGAACTACTTTTATTTGTTTCTAAATTTTTATTTGGTTTCTACAAATATAAGTAAGATATAGATATTCAAGTAAGAAGAAAGATAGGGTAAAATAGTTATTGTAGACTTAAATTTCAAAAATCAAATAATTATCAAATGGGGTCGTAGTGATCAAGAATATTTAAGTAGTTAAAAGGTAGGGGTGAAAAAAAATCGATGAATTGTATTGATCTAATCGGTTCGATTTTTTAGAATATTATAGGATAAATCGGTTTGCTATTTAAGAAAATTGAAATATATTGCCCGGATCAATTTTTGTGGAAGAACCAATACAAAATCAAACCGAACTAAATGTATAAATACTAAGGAAAACCAAAATATATTAATATTAAGAATTTCTCGAAGAACTTTCTCAAAAAAAGAAAAAGAATGTATGGAAGAACCAATTTAGATGTGAAACATGGAGCAACCCTACTATTAAATATTATGTTATTTGTGAAAAAGGTTGTGTTTAGCTAGTAAAAAAGAAGTTTTGAAAATGAGAAAATATTGAAAAAAAGAATACAAATTTCAATGAAATCAAAATAAAAAACCGAATCCAACGATTTTGAATGTATATCGATTCGACCCCAACTATTAAAAAACCAATGCTATCGGTTTTGCACAAAATCGACAAAAATTAAACTAAAATCATCTCTACGAAAAGGTGCTAAGTTTATATTGGCCACCCAACTAAAAAAATCATTCTCTAAAAAAAATGTCATTCAAATGATATAAAGTTAGATAATATGTTGCTTAAAATTAGTCGATAACCCATATTTCACGTATACTAAGTATATCTCGTGACATTAGTCGGAGTGTGTACAAGCTAGCTCTAACAGTCACAAATATATAAAAAAAATGAAAAAGAAAAGACTTTTAGGTAAGAAGGTTTAGTAGGGTCCACCAATAGATCTACCATGTGTTTGGATGTGATATGCATATGAGCTTTGTTTGTGGTGACCTTACTCAAATGATGAAGAATAAAATAAGTGAAATGTGTGACAGGATAAAAGTATGAGTTGGTCAATTGTCTTTTCTTTGAGTTTCATTTTAATGTAAACTACAAAATTGAATAAAAACAATAGAAATAAATAAATAAAGTGTGTTTTATGTGTGCAAGTGCAACTCTCAATTATCTAGTGGAATGGGACTCTTTTTGCTTCTTAGCCAACACCACTTTTTCTTTCTTTTTTTCCAACAACTATTGCACATGCATCCATATGCATAATACTCAATTTCCAAGGTCAATAAATTAATCATTCACAATATTTTTAAATAAAAAATATAAAATTGAACAAATAAAATATTTATTTAACTTTTAAAGGAGCCACTGTTTTGGTTGGTTATTATTTTTATTCATTATTATATTTCCATTCATTATTTACTTCCTCAACTAAATAAGTTAGTGATACAATGATTTTATTAATTCAACATTAAAGTTATAGGCTCGATCCCGAGAATAGATATTTGTCCCCCTTCCCTTAAAATATACTAAAAAAAACAATCAATTCTTATGTTTGTGTTGTTATGTTAATATATATAACCTATGATGGATAGTTTAATGGTTGGTTATAATTAGTTGTGGACACTTTACACAACTTTACACTTATATATATAAAGAAAATATTAATACACACAGTTAAAAGCATGTAATCTATTTGTTAAATAATTCATAAACAATCGTATTTGTGATTGTTTAAACCAGCTTACGCGTACCTCGACTAATGTCACGAAACATATCGTTTGACTTTATAACATTTGGATATCAATGAAATTAAATAGTAAATTAATTTCTAGATAGATAACTATCATAAATTACGCTCAATCGTCGTATGCACCTAAGACTCTTTTTGACCACTTAGATTACTCCATGATTATTATCGATAACTCTCCTCGATTCTCAACCAAAAATTCAAAGGTTTCAATCCCCCCACTCACTTTACTATGTTTTGTTGGTAATATTTTTATAATTTTAAATTTTACGATCTCCATTCTAAAATTTGTTTCCAATTTTGACAAATTTGTTATTCAAATCATATGGGTAACATTTATAGTCAAGGGTTAGAAAAGTGATTAATTTGTATGGTAACAATTTACTGTGTTTAGAGAACAATAGTTTGTTTAAAAACTCTTTTGCCACTCAAAACAGTAAACAAATGCAAATGTTTGCAACTCAAGTATGAAGATGATGTGCATAGGTTTTAAAAGGAGAAAAAAAAACATATTTTAGCCTATTCCAATGATTTTACATTTTTCAAATTTTGGTTTTAGTACAAATAACTTGTTTTCTAAGTTACACATGTGTGGTGTGTGTATATATTTTATATCATATTTATGTATTCTTCAAAATATATTTGTCAAAAGTATGATGTTTTTTTTTCCCTTTTCAGTTTATGGAGTAAATTTTTTATGTTTATGTCCGCACCCAAAGAATTAGTGGTTTATCGATTTCATTGTTCGATGATAATTCAGTTCAACACCACGATCATATATTCAATCCACAAATTTATTAGTTCCCTCTCCCAATTTATACTAAAAAAAAAAATGTTTATGTTCACATTTTAAAAACAAGATATCCTAAACCATCTTAATATATTTAATTTGAGCTACCATCAAAATTTGTGAGTAGCATTAAAAATAAAATAATAATAATGGAGAAACCAAATTTGTGAGTAGCATTAAAAATAAAATATCTCCAAAAGAAATGGAAGGCAAAAACAGTGGATCTTGTGTAGAAAGCTTTAATTATAATTATTAGATTGTTGTTTGTACATGGTGGGTGCCAGACACTGACAGCTTCTCTGTATTGAGCCTGGCTTCATTTATTCTTTCACTATGATTTCTCTTAAAATATTTTTCATTTTAATTTCAATTTCTCACTAACCCCACACCACCATGTTCTTTGTCTAATCATTTTCACATTCTGGTGTTTGACATATTTAAATAGAATTTAATTTAAGGATTTATCATTAAATTTATATTTAAATGAGTTCTTACTAATTTTTCGTTATTTTTATCTTTAAAAATAATCCTAATTTCTAACATTTTTCTTATTATTCATTTATAACTTATTTCTATCGATTCATTTTTAATCATTTCTTTGAAATCAATCAAAATAAATTATTTCAACCACACATTTTTAATTATTTTTTTTAATTATTAAAAATAATTACTCATTTTAAATTTACATTTAAACAATGTTTTGACTCTAACTTATTTGCACAAAACTACATTCAAATGAGTTTTTAATTACAGGTTTCAATATTCAATTCCTCAATTTAATTCTTCAATATATCTCTTAAAAGTAAATACTGTCAAAACCTTAAAAGTTTAAATCTCACTGGAAGTTCCTATATTTACTTTTTCAATGGTATTTTTGTTGAGATGTGGAGATTTTGTTTGTGCCCTTTTGTGTAAAATATGCCAAATGGGTTTGTAAGTATCAGTCATTTTCTCATCTGGGTTGGTGAGTTTTCTGGTTTTTCCCTGTTCTATTCATAGCTCTGCCCCATTTATTTAGAACCCCTTTTTTGTTTAATCTTGTGGGCTAAACGATTTTCTTAATTCAATGCTTGATTTCTACTTCTATGATGGATTCTCGTTTTGGGTTTTCGTTTTTGATTAATTGTGTTCATTTTTGAGGTAGCTAGCAATCAGTGGAAACCTCCCAAATCTGTGTATTGTTTGATTGAATTCATATTTGGTAAAGATTTTTTTTCTTCCATTTTCGTGATTTGAATCCCCACATTTGGCCATTGGTGTTTTTTTTTTTTTTTGATATCCATGACTGTCTCGTGCACCTCAACTAATGTCACGGCCTAAAACTTTCGCCATTGGTGTTAAGGGGTTTTGTTCAAATATTGTTTGGATTCGAGAGTGATGCACTGCGAAGGTGTTCGACAATGGCGAATCTTGTTCCTGGAGTGCTTCTTAAGCTGTTGCAGCACATGAACACTGATGTGAAGGTTGCTGGTGAGTATAGATTGGCTTTGTTACAAGTTGTGAGCATAGTTCCTGCCCTTGCTGGTGGAGATCTTTCACCTAATCAAGGTTTTTATCTTAAGGTTTCTGATTCTTCTCATGCCACATATGTTTCACTTCCTGATGAACATGGTGATCTGATTCTTAGTGATAAGATTCAATTGGGTCAGTTTATTCATGTCGAACGCCTTGAGGCTGCGTCCCCCGTCCCTGTTCTTCATGGCGTTCGACCGGTGCCCGGTCGACACCCTTGTGTTGGGAGCCCTGAGGATATTGTTGCTAGTCATTCGCCGGGGTTTCTTAGCAATAATCCTGATTTGAAACCTTTGCATAAATCAAAACCGACCCCGAAAGTTGTAGGCCTTGGCATTGTTGGGGAGAAGGAGAAGGAGAAGGAGAAGGAGAAAGAGAAATTTGTGCCTGTGAGACTCAATGGCAATGCTGTGGAGGATAAGGTTGAGAAGAGAGGTTCTCCCTTGAGTAGATCCAAGTCTCAATCGTCGAAATTGACTGTGAATATAGATGTGAAGAAGGAGCCTCTGACGAGACTGAAGTCGATGAATTCACGGTCGATACCTTCATCTCCGACAAGTTGTTACTCGTTGCCTTCTTCATTTGAGAAGTTTGCCAACAGCATTAAGCAGCACGGGAAGGTTAAGGCATTGACTAATGGAACAGCGAAGGTAGGAGCAGTTGAGAAGTCGAATTCTGTTCGTTCAGCCAGTCCTGTTTCCAGGAAGATAGGAGTGGGACATCAGATCAAACATTTAGTTCAGGGCATTGAGGTTGGGGCCAAGGCTCTGAGGAAGAGTTGGGAAGGGAATATGGAGATAAAAAGAAGAGACAGTTCGATATTGAGAGCTAGCAAACTCGATCCCAAGCCTGAAGCCCGGGTTACTGTAAGTTTTATCATACCCAATATGATCCTCGTTTAATACTTGATTTGTCTTTAAAATGGAAAAATGTTCGTTTGCCCTGCCGAAATATCAAATAACATTTATGCTTATAGCCACAAATCTCTTTCGAGGTAGTTGGGAAGTAATCTTCTTGTAATGAACTTAAAAAATCCCGTTAAATCCGTGTTTCTTTGTATAATTTTGTCTGACTTCTAGAAAGAGCAAATTAACATATCAGATTGTTTTACTAGTCACACTGAATTTGTTCCCAAGTGGTGGCCTCGTTGGTTGAGGCTTGAGGTCTCTAAGATATGCTTCCTTGGAGGTCTAATCCACGAATGAGTTTAATTGTAAAATTCCTTGTTGTCTATTGGGCCCAGGCTTAGGAACATAGGCGCCTCCGGATATCTAGTGGGGCGAAGTTCTGATTCCCAGCTATTAGAAAAAAGTCGCACTGTCAATTTGTTCACTAGCGTCTATCTCCCGACCACTTTTTCATTCTCTTATGTGCGTTAATTACTTATATTTTAACAGACTCCTAGAAGAAGTATATCAAGTGAGAAGTTGCCATCGAGAGAAGAAAATAGGATTCAGTTACCTGCAAAATCATCGAAAGACGATCATAGTGTGCACATGTCTTCAAAGAAGAGCGCTGCTAATGGAGCTTTAGATGATCAGGAAAGGTCAAATAGGCAAAAATCTTTTGGTGGAAAGAAATCCTCAAGCGATGCAGTCGGTTTCCCCGGGAACTTGGTGAAGATTCCTCTTAGTCAGAAAAGATTGACCGAAGGGAGTCTTTCATGGGCTTCACTTCCATCATCCCTTGCCAAGCTTGGAAAGGTATGAATTCTCTGATACTTTGGTAAGCAAAGATAGCTCTTCTCAGTTTTTTTTTTGAAATCAGCTATTTTTAGTTGTAGTTACTTGATAAATCATAAATCTTCTGCCAAGTAAATAGTTTTGGAGTTTATTAGAGTTTTATTTGTTTTTTTTTTTTTTGTGTTGATCACTTGATATTTTACTAAAAATTGACTTTAGGGTACAGGTATATTCACTTGTCTGATGAAATTATCCATATTCTTGATTCTGTAATGTATTTTCCTTTTCTTTCTTAAAGTAAAGTGGCAAAAAACCATGCCTGAAATTCAGGGATCCTTTATCCAATTACATTCCCATTCCTCAGGAGAGGGATGTTTGGCAATATTATGAGCAATGTCGTTCGAAGTGCCGCTAATACACATTTTCTGCAATATAGAGATACCGTTTTTTAAAAATCAAGAAATTGGAGCTTCGCTCCCCTATACCCCGGGGTAACCACGTCCATCCCTAAGCTAGGCATTGGGAGACATCAAAAGAATAGAGACACGGGAGGTGTGTACAAATTAATGTCACAAGTCTCGAACTTGGAACCTTAAGGAGAGCACATCTTCAAAACCTAAGCCTTTGCCACCGTCCCACTCTTTAGGGACTAGAGATACCGTTATTTCTTCATTAAAAAAAAAACTTTCATTTCTCTTAATGGAAACTCGGATTTTTATCAAACATTTAAACCATATATAATAATCTAGAAATGAATTGAAAAATCATGCTTGTTTTTCTCCTTTTGCATTTTAAAGTATAGGCAAGAATTAATTTATGTGTTCGATTCGTCTAATTTCTTCCATTGTTCTTCCATGTCTGCCACGATAGGAAGTAATGAGGCACAGAGATGCTGCACAAGCGGCAGCAATAGAGGCTATGCAAGAAGCTTCATCTGCAGAAAGCTTACTACGGTGTTTAAGGTATGAAATCTTACCTGGTATACCACTTGGTAGTTCTCGCTGCTGTGTAGTTCTATATTTGAAATTCAAGTGAAAATTCTTTGACTAGAAGCTGTTAGAGCTAGTTTTAGAACATTTTGTAAGAATTTATCAGATTTTATGAAGAGCTTTTGGATAACATAGTTTTGTCACCTCCCTTTGGAGCTCTTGCTCCTAGGAGTTCTGCATTGTTCCCCTCCCCATTACTCCATTTTACAAGGAAATGTTTGTTTCTTATAGAATGAGGTACGAAAATAGATAGAACTAAATAAAGTATCTTTGCTGTGAACGAAGTATTAGAAAGTATGGTTATCCATCTCGAAACCATTTGGTAATGAGAGGAGTAGTTCACCTATCTTACGAATGCTTGTTGAACTTTTCCAATACGGGACAATTGTGGGATTCTAACACAAAGTTGGAGTAAGTCCTTGTTTTTGATAGGAAACAAAACATTTCATTGATGTGTGAAATAGTTACAAAGAGATGGGGGCATTGAATGAAACAATGCCAATTAATAAAAAGGTAACTGCTGCTATCATTACAAAAAGGTTGTGATCTTTTACACCAAAATAAAGCTAGTTGGGTTATAGAGTCATTCCTTGTTTGGACATATAGTGTGATTTGTATTTTTTTTTAAACAAGAAATAAACTTTTAATTAAGAAAATGAAAATTGGCTGAAGCTTATGGATACAAATTTGCAGAGGAGCGAAAAAAGATTAAAAGAAAACCAAAAGGAAAACATAATGAAAGCCATAATGAAAGCCAGAACTAATATTGTCTTGTGCTGTTCTTCCCTTTGCAGTATATTTTCTGAGCTAAATACCGCTGCGAAGGAGGATAATCCACAGCCTGCAGTAGAACATTTTTTGACCCTTCATGCTAGCCTGACCAATGCTCATATGGTGGCCGAGTCTCTTTCGAAAACTGGTCCCTCTGGTTCAGCCAACGAGAGCGAGGAAGTTGCGTCGGAAGAAACAGTGAAGGTCACGTTAATGGCTAGAAAACAAGCATCTTCTTGGGTCCAGGCTGCTTTAGCCACTAACCTGTCATCTTTCGCAGTTTACAGCCGTGATCCACCCTCGGCTCTATATCCGACCTTGTCAAAGAGTGCATCTGGGAATCAGCCTATAGTGGTTTTAGAAAACTCGACTAAGAACAACTCGTCGAAATCCCAAGGGAAGGTCCGCCAGATGATAAACGCAAAACCTGTTGGATCCGGAATTCTCAGTCGAACAAAGGAAGGAGCGACTCACGGTCAAAAGGTGCAGGCTCAACCTCCACCAGAGTGGATTAGAGGAAACGGCCTTGACGAAGCCGTTGACTTGGCCGAGATGTTACGGCTGCAATCCCAGGACTGGTTCTTGACATTCATGGAAAGGTTCTTGGATGCGGGTGTTGACGCTGCAGCCTTGTCGGATAATGGACAAATAGCAGGAATATTGACTCAGCTGAAGAGTGTAAATGACTGGTTAGATGGCATAGCTTCTACCAAAGACGAAGGAGACACCGCTCACATTTCAACCGAGACAATTGACAGGTTGAGGAAGAAGATCTACGAGTATCTTCTCATGCACGTCGAGTCTGCAGCTGCGGCACTCGGCGGGGGATTGCAGCTGCTGCCACAGTAGATACAGGCAACCGAAACAAACGCGAGAAGGTAACTGTCGGCTTCATCTTATGGATTCTTCACCGTGCCTCGGGTTCAGTCTCAAGCATTAAATCATGTACATAGCTTTTGCATCGGTTCACGACGTAGACGAAAAGTGGTTATTACTGGTATTGAAGGATTAAGGAGTTAGATTACGGTTACCCATTTCTTTCTTTTTTATTTATGGGATTTGATTACTGAAATCACACAAACCTTTGTTTGTTTAGTTCAGCTTTACACATATAGTGAAATTGTACATTCTGTTGTTAGTGAGAGTGCATATTGATATGTCATTTCTTTGAGCTTTGCATTTGGAGATTTTGAAGTTTTTGTTAGCTCTTTGGTCATTTGGCCATCTCAAATTAGTTAATTAAAGATTATAACAAACTTAAAATTTATTTGCTAATAAATTTAGTGTTTTGAAGTATTGTACTTTGAATTATTTAAATTAGAGTTAAAACAAAAATGTTATGGTATGAACGAGTTTGAATGGTGAATTTTGATGTGATGACGTTGCTAAATTTGGTCAATACAAGAGTCACAATTTGGTCAATACAAGAGTGACATGTGGAGCCTTGGATGTTTGACACATAAGATTTTTTTTGTGTTTTAAAAAGTCAAAGTAAAAAGAAATGAAAAATATTATTATACTATTATTTGAAAATGTGTCTAACGGTAACTTTTTCGAAAAGAGAAATAAAGTTATATATTGTTATATTATTTTTATGTATTTGTCTAAATGCAACTTCTTTAATATTCTAATACTATTATTCATTTTTGGGGTTTTTGCGGGAATAGACCAAATTGATAAAATATTTACAACACTAGGCAAATTTGAAAAATTTTTACAACCATAATCAAATATACGGTATAAAGTAATACTTTTTATACTGAATCGCTAATACATAACACAGTATGATGAGTATTATTTATATTGTATATTTGACTATGGATGCTAAATATTTTCAAATTTGCCTAGATCTGTAATTATTTTGTAAAATTGGACTATCGAGTATAATTTCCCATTTTTTTTCTTACTCCATAATATTATTATTCATGGTGTATAATGGAAACTTTGAATATTATAATATTATTATATATTTAGTCTAACGGTAACTTACATCATTGTGTCTATTTATGCTTCATCGATCCTGATGAAGACATTGAGTTTCATATTTTTTAATCCTCTAAAATACATGAGTTTTCATTGTTGTTCTCTTCAAACTTTCAATTTATTTATTTTCATTTTATTCTTGATAGAGAAATTATTGTATTGTGAAAAATTGATTTGTGAGAGTTAAATTTGTAATTCTACTCTTTGAGAGAGTTTGTTTATCTTGGTCGTTAATTTCAAATTATTGTATTGTGAAAAATTGATTTATGAGAGCTATAACGGTTTGATATTGATTCGTGGAAAATATCGAATTTATTTTTGCTCTCGCAAAAAGAACGTTGTAAGCGTTTGACTATAGCAGTGGAAAAAGTCTTCATTATTTGAGTGAAATACAAAAAAAAAACTCATAATTTCACAATTTATGCATAATTTCATATTTTTTTTACAATGAATTAGGGGTAAAATATAAATTTAATATAAAAAAATTAAATTAATTAACCGACTTAATCAACCGAACCAATTTTGAAGCAAATCGATAGGGTCGATTCGATGTCAATTTTCACCGACTGATAACAAACCAAACTTTGTTCCCCCAAAATTGAATTCCAAATTCCAACTCCTCTTGCAAAATCTAACCCTATCTTCGAGAAGAGTCTTTTCTCTCTCTCCAAAATTTGTTTTCTTCAACCTCAAATCCACTCTTTCTCTCACATCCCAACATCCACTTTGCCCTAATTCACCTTCTCTGCAAAAATCGATGATGAAACCCCAAACTTGAATCCACTCTCCACTCCTCCGTTCCGATTCCAATGCCGCCACCTCCGATAATGAGCCGGCAGCAGCTGCACAGAGACTCGGACGTTTCAGCCATGCCGTCCAACAGCTTGTGGGTCGGAAACTTGTCCATGGAGGTCACCGATAAGGATCTCACGAACCTGTTTGCGCAATTTGGTGCTGTTGACAGTGTTACTTTGTATTCCTCCCGGAGCTACGCTTTCATCTTCTTTAAGCACATGAAGGATGCCCAAGCAGCCAAGGACGCTCTTCAGGGGACTCTTCTGCGTTCCAATTCTATCAAGATCGAGTTCGCTAGACCGGTTTGTTCTTCTAACTATTGTGGCATTTTCTGCTCGTATTCTCCATGTTTATTAAGTAGGATTTTGTTTTTTTCATCTTCTAACTTTTGCGCACTTCGACTAATGTCATGGGACATATCGCCTAACTCTAGAACATTTGGATGCCAAGGAAACCCGTAGAAAATTAATTCCTAGGTAGGTGGCAATGTATGAAGCACATGCACGGGACACGGATACAGACATGGCAAGACACGACAATATGCCATTTTCTAAAAAACTAGGATACGGATACGTCGATGATAGACTAATTTTTTTTAGTAAATATATAAAATTTAACATTAAATACTAAATGTCTACTAAAAGCATATAATTTCAAGTTAATCACAATAAACATTAGTTAGACATGTCTCGTGGGAGGTGGCGGCAAACGAGTATTTTAGAAGATGAAAACATATTTTTTTTTCATGAAGTGAAGAGGGAAAGGTGGTTGATTTTTTATTATTTAGTTAACTATTAATATTAATTATTTCGGATTTGAGCTTTTAACATTTGGACTTAAAGACCACACATGTTTACAAGATGTGTCCAATGTGTGTCCGATTATTAAAAAAATAATAATAAATAAGGACACGTAAAATGGTGTGTCGGAAACGTGCCAAGAAGAATCTGGAAGAATGTGTGTCCAATACGTGACCGACACGGATTCTTTCTCTATTTTGAAGTGTTCGTGCTTCATAGGTGGCCACCATGAATTGAACTCATCACCTTATGCACCCTAAGGTCCTCTTTGACCAATTGAGCCACTCCATGATGGTTATGTTTAAGTAGGATTTAATGCCATATTTAGCCTAGCGATCGAAGGAATAATTCTTAAACTTAGATCTTTGGTTAGGTTGTGTGAGTCCTTTATCTAAAACGTATACTGTGATGCTCCCCTCTTTGGATTATATATTGGATGTTTAGCTTCTCAAAAGTTGGACTTATTTCATTTTTCGTATTATCTCATTGCAAAAAAGGCTCACAGCCTCGACCTCACCTCTGTAACACTTTTATTTTATCAATGAAGTTGTTTTTGTTTCCTATAAAAACTAAGTATGTTGAAGTGCAATATAGTTAGTTACCATTTTTAACAAGTTTGTATTGTTGTTTGTTTCATTTTTTTTAAAAGGGAAGTTTGGTTCATTATAATAAGAATGCTAGTCTAGTAACCCTTCTTGTTTGTATACATTGTCAAAAGGAATACATATTTTTAATAAATAATTGATTATTAGTAGTTAATTTTATTAATAAGCTCAATTAATCACGCCCCAAGATGGATTCTGTAGAGTCTGGCTTGTAGTACATGACTGATTAAGAAAACTGACATTGCCTAAGCGTTGATACTTTGCTCACTGCTACTGTTTACCTTCAGTTTGAGGATGAACTATCGTGGAATCAGCTTTTCTATGTGTTATACCAAAAAGAAAAAAAAAAAGAAAGAAAAATAAAGCTTTTGTTTTTGTTAAGTCATGTTAGTTGCTGGTTTTTGTGGACCATGTAAAAATTGAAAACCTTCTAATTAAAATTTTATGAATTTGAACTAAATGTTCTGTTGTTGAACAAGTACATGCCTTATAAAATATGTCACGAGTATAGATGCTTGTTTGTAAGTGAGAAGTGATCATTACTCCACTTTGTTTTCTTTGTCGAAAACTAGCATTACTCTCCTTAGTTGATAATTGAGTTCGAGAGACTCTTGATGTTCTTTATGATTCTTTTTTTCTTTTTAAAAAAATTACCAAAAAATATTAACTGTCTCCCTCCCCTGCCCAGTTTAAAATGTACCTTGCAGTTAAAAAAAGGTTTAAGTTATGTTTAACCTGGTCATATCATATCTGTAAAAGAATTCCTTGTTTGCTGCAAATACATGTAAATTAGGCCTAAGAATTTGTTGTCTATAGCCAGTAATTTGGGGAAGAAAAGCATCAATATCAACAAATACTATATGCTTCAGGTTGTATTCTTTGAGCAGTACCTATTGGATACATCATTTGGGGCTAATGGGTTTGTCTAGTAGCTTCATGGATCAAATATATTCTTGGTGGGATATACTGATTGAAGTTCTTATCTTCAAATTTAAGTAGTATTTTATTTAGTTTCTTAAGCTCAATTCTTGTATCTTACTATACTAAAAATGGAATCTTGAGTAAGTAATTGAGAAAAAAAAGTATTTTAGTTTTTTTTAATCTTATTCATCACACATTTATGTATTAGGTTTCCTGCTGATTAGTTCTAGAAACTGAAATTGTTGTTCCTGACAATTTTGGTTTTCAGGCCAAACCTTCTAGGAATTTGTGGGTCGGTGGCATCAGCCCAGCTGTTTCAAGGGAACAACTTGAGGAAGAATTTTCCAAATTTGGTAAAATTGATGAATTTAAGTTTTTGCGAGATCGGAATACTGCATTTGTTGAGTATGTTCGATTGGAAGATGCATTACAAGCTTTGAGAATCATGAGTGGGAGGCGCCTTGGTGGAGACCAGATTCGAGTTGATTTTCTTCGTTCGCAGCCAATGAGAAGAGTAAGCTTGTTCAGAATCTCAACGCATTTACAAACTAGGGCAGTTAATTTCTTTTTGTATTGACTTTACCCTTGATTTTTGCTATGCTACTCATTGGATTTAATTTTTGTCCTTGGATGTTGTTCCGAAATATTATACTATTATCAAAATTGTCTTCTTGCTGAAAAAAATGAATTTGAGATGAGAAAATTTTGTGTTTAAATTTAAAGAAAGCTTGTGGTGGTCTTACAAACTAAGGACTTAGGGAAGTTAACCTCTTTTTGTATTGACTCTACCCTTGATTTTTACTACTCAATTGGATTGGATTTTCTTTCCTTGGATGCTGTTCTGAACTATAATATTAAGCTATTATCAAATCTTTCTTCTTGCTGATAAAATGAATAGGAGATGGGAAAATTGTGTTTAAATTTAAAGGAAGTTGAGGCGGTCTTACATTTTATTAGTGCTCGTTCTAGATTGCCATGCACATCTTCTCTCTTCTCAGAGCATTTTGTAAAATTTGAGTTCCTTTATACTTGAACAATCTGCATTGCATATTTTTATTTTAAGATGATCTTTTATGGTGAAATTTTGTATTCATGTTGAAATTGGTTATGCGAACTCTCTTCTCTCTATAACTAATGTAATTCAAATGTTTTTAGGATCAGTGGCCTGACTCCAGAGATGGCCATGGGCAGCTTCAGGGCAGAAATGTGGGGATGGGTGACTTCCAATCTGGTTATAAAAGACCACTGGTTAGTCTTCTTGACATATGGCCCTTTGTATCGTCGATACTTTACCACTATATATAACCGTTGATATTTTACAAATACAAATATGTGAAAGCTTTTACTTACCTGAGCACATTATTCGTGTTAAAATCTTAAAGTAACTGCAACTATACCTGGGTCCTCCTAGTCGTATTTTTTAAGGTTTTAACTTTGTTCTTAGGATATGATGAAAGACAAAATAATGCTTTTCATTTCACACTATAAGTTATAGCAAGTTTCTTATTTATTTATATCATAGCAAAATAACCATTCGATGATTATTGTAGCATACTCAATCTTCAGAAATGCGTAGAGATGGACCTCCTACTCCCAGTAAGGTTTTGTGGATTGGCTACCCTCCATCTATTCAAATTGATGAACAGATGCTCCACAATGCGATGATTTTATTTGGCGAGATAGAGAGAATTACAAGTTTCCATGATAGGCATTTTGCATTTGTAGAATTTAGAAGTGTTGATGAAGCGCGGCGGGCTAAGGAGGGTCTACAAGGACGACTTTTTAATGATCCTCGAATTACTATTATGTTTTCAAACAGTGATCCGCCACCTTTAAAAGAGCACCCTGGATTTTTTCCTGGTGGTATAGAGACTAGGCCCGGAATGTTTTTCAGTGATCCATCACCTGTACAAGAGCACCCTGGCTTTTATCTTGGTGGTAAAGATCCTAGGCCTGGAATGTTTTTCAATGAGCATCAAGTTCGTCCTCCACAAATGGACATGTTAGGACATCCTCACCCAATGATGCCAAACAAGTTCCCTGGACCAATGCCAGCTAGTGGCATTCCGAGGCCAAATACAGCAGTAAGACCACCACCCTTCGGTCCTCCACAGGGTTTCTCAGGCCCGCCTGAGTTTAATGATTTGGCAAAATCTCATGGTTTCCAGGATGCTAATTCAAAAAATATGATGGGTCCTAATTGGAGAAGACAATCTCCTCCTACACCTGGGATACTTTCTTCTCCAGCTAGTGGTATTCGTCCACCTCCACCGAGGTCCACGCCAAATTCATCATGGGATGTTTTGGATATAAACCAATTCCAAAGGGATTCTAAACGACCAAAAATAGATGGACCAACATCCTTAGAAGATGCTTCTTTTCCTTCAAAAAACATGGATAACCGGGGCATGGGTTTTGATCAGCAATATGAGGTTGGTCCAGTAAGCAATGACAGTTCTTCTGTTTCATATGCCAATGCTCCAGCAAAGACTCCGGCTATTCCTGTAGGTGCAAGGGCACCAGTTAGTGGTCCTGGCCATAGCCATGCTGACAATGATTTTATTTGGCGTGGAATAATTGCCAAGGGAGGAACGCCTGTTTGTCATGCTCGTTGTGTCCCAATAGGCGAAGGAATAGGAAGTGATCTGTAAGTAGCAGTTCTATTTTTAAAATGTTCATATTAATATAATTTGTTAGCTTCCCACTTCCCATAGGATGTGATGCTCATGCCACGAGAAAAAAATGCACCTACTCAATTCAAGTAAAAAATGAAGTTCACACAGTGTGTATATATTACTGGCTAAAAAAATAAAAGTGTCTGTCTCATAAGAATTGCCGATGTGCGCTCAAGCTAATTTGGATGCTCATAGATATGAAGAAAACTATCTTTGAGAGCAAGTGTGAAAATGGTACACACCGTATTCGGGATTAGCAGAAATTAAAGATATGAATCTTTTTTTAATTATATTTTTTGAACATTACTGTCTCAATGTAGAGGTTTATATAATTATCTCTAATAGACTAATATGACTATATTTTGTATCTATTTCATACATCAAAGTAAGGATTTCTGTTTCCTATTAAAAAAACTAACAAATCTATTTGTTGTGCTGCCACATTTTGAAGAAACCTTAAGTTTGCCCATTTATTTCTAAAGCTAAAATTCCACACAGAAATGAAGAAAATACCTTGCCAAAGGGGTAAATGACACTTATCTGGAAATGGTGGTACTTTAGGAAACAGAGATTATTCCAAACTTCAAAGCATCACCCCATCTTAAAAGCTAAAGGAAAACTCCATATTCTTGGTTTCTGTAGTTTCTGTTTCTTTTTTTTTGGTTTAATTTATAAATTTTTATGGCAGATATTTGCTGCATATGTTAGTTATGAACTGAAATTTAGTTTAAAACAGTTTGTAGTTAGGGTGGATAATGGTGTTTGGAATCTTATATTCTTACTGCTCATCTATTTCAATGTTTTTGTTTATTATTTTGCAGTCCTAAAGTAGTCAATTGTTCAGCAAGAACTGGGATGGATCAGCTCACTAAACATTATGCTGAAGCCACTGGATTCAACATTGTCTTTTTCTTGCCTGATAGCGAGGATGATTTTGCGTCCTATACAGAATTCCTGCGTTATCTTGGTGCAAAAAACCGTGCAGGTGTTGCTAAGTTTGATGATGGAACTACAATGTTTTTGGTTCCCCCTTCGGAGTTTTTGAGAAAAGTCTTAAAAGTCACGGGTCCAGAACGGCTTTATGGACTCGTTCTCAAATTTCCTCGGCTGTCTATTAGTGAACCTACTCACCAACAATCATATCTACCCATTCCTACATCTGACTATGGTGAGAGACAGCAAGTTTTGTCTTCACAAACTGAATATGGGTCAGTGCCTTCAAAACAGGAGCAACTTCCTCCAATGGATTATAATAGGATGTTGCGCGAGGAAACCAAGGAGCTCCCAAAACCAATTTTGCCCGCAAGTGAGCCACCAACAGTTCAGTCGTTGCCTCCCGAATATGTTCCTAACAATAATACTGCCCCAGTTTCACAAGCTGGGTTAACATTAACACCAGAGCTTATTGCCACCTTGGTTTCTTTACTGCCCGGTAAGACGCAGTCATCCAGTTTAGAAAGTGCCAAACAACACGCCGTCTCACCACAACCTCCACTACCTTCACTACCACCCCCTATTTCTAATAAGGGGACTACATCTGAGGGATGGATGGTAGGTCATCAATCTTCTGATCTAACTTGCCATCCATTTCAGCAAATGGGAAATCATTTTAATCCCCAGGGACAGAGCCTTCCTCAATTTCAGCCTTATCCACCTCTCCCCCAAACACCTAACCCTCATTTACCACAGGCCATGGGAACAACCCAAATCCAAGATGCTCCTGTGAGTCTGCCACAGCAGCAGCAGGTACCCACTCCTTACAGGCCTTTGTCTACTTATTCTGTGCCTCCGGAAAATGCACAAGCTTCGGGTTTGCCCTTTGTCAATCCTCAGTATCAGCATGATGTTTCTCAAATTAGCCAGAGAGGTTATGTGGCCAATGGAGTTGATACTTCTGGGTATGGTGCACCAGTTATGCAGCAGCAATCAACTAGTACTGTGACCTTATCTAATCAAAGTCAGGGTTCTACAGCACAGCCACAACCTATTACTCAATTAGCATCTGATAGGGTGAACACTGAACTTCCTTATCAGATGCAGCATCTGCAAGCTGCAAACCCTGGGACTGGTAATGGAACCAGTGATGTCGAGGCAGGTAAGGATCAGAGATATCGGTCTACACTCCAATTTGCTGCCAATTTACTCCTGCAGATCCAGCAGCAGCAGCAGCAAGCAGGCTGGGGTTCAGGAAATCAACAATGAGCAGCACTTCTCCGAGGTAATCCCTCGTAACTTACTTCTTTATATTTCCAAGCTCTTTTAGTGGGTATTTGCATATGATCTCTGATTGGTTTATAGTTTTCTATTTGAATGCAAGTTGCTGTAGTTGGCTGAAATAGAATATGTTATAATTCTTATGACATAGGGTTCTTCTAGCATCTTTTCTTACAGTCAGTTGCTGGCTCTTCAATCGAACGGGAATCAGGTTGATAGATGTCTGTTAGGCCTTGCCTACAATTTTATTCATTCAACCAGAAGTTGCCAAATATAGAACAAGATAGCTAGGAATTAAAGAGTTCTTATCCTCTTCACTAATCCTCACTTCTCACTGTGAGAATTCCCAAAAAATATTTTTAGGAAACAGAACATTAGGGTTGCAAGGGTTGACGAGGCGGATGAAGTGTACTCCCTCCCTCTGGCGCCTGAGGAGAAGGGTTTGAAAATTAGGGTTGCAAGGGTTGGGCGAGGGAGTTAGGTTTCTTGGTATTTATGTCTGAGATCTTTTCCACCCAAATATTGTTTCTTCTACCCCTGTTTCACTTTCAATGAATTACTTGTGATTGAGAGATATGTTGCACAATCTTTCAAAGCATTCAAGAATCCATGCAAGGATAAGATAACCTTGTCGAGGGTGAGAGTGAAGCTTCTATTGGAAGGTGATTCGGTTAGCTATTTTGGGGTCGTATCGTACTTGATGTTGAAAGTCTTTGTCCAGAAGAAGCCATTATAACTGATGGAAGAAGACTTCATCAGAGGGATGAGTGTGGATGGATGGAGAGAAGGTATAGGGGGGAGAGGAGAGAATATAAAGGATAGAGAGTCATTTCTGAAGTCTAGATAAACTTTTTATGTGTTAGTTTCTGTGCTTCTAGGAGTTAAATTGTGCTTCTGCAATGATTTTCAAAACATTTGAAATCTTAGTTGTGACATTAGTGAAGCTTCAAATGGTTATAGAAGTGGTTTTAATTCAATGAGCTTGGTTGGTTGAGTTGAATCAGATGTTTATGGAAAGATGGAACTGGTGACAGTGGCATAATCAAATATATTATTCTCTCATTGACAAAAGACTCTTAGGTTGTATCATGAACTGATCTATCAGCACCACATCCTGTTATTCTCTTAGTTTTATGTTATTAATCTTTTGCTGAATGCATCTTGATTAGCATATCACTTTCACATTTTTACTGCCCATATCTGAAATGCATAGTTTTACTAATGTGTGACCTATTTGCTATTTTTCCCCCCATATTTGTGCTTAGTTTGTTAACATCTGTAAAACTATATATATACATATATGTATGTAAGCAGGATTTTGTTTTGAGGGTAGTAAAATGTAGTCTTGTACAATACTTTTAATCTTTAGCTGACACTCTTTTCCCTTTACTTCGATGAACTATGATAAAAAAACGCATACAAATGAAACATAAAGTTCTTAATGACAATTTTTGCAAATGAAACATAAAGTACACAATACCATTTTTGTGAAGGTACATATTAATCGAGGAGCTCAATAAATACAGCTATAAAACCTTAAAAATACATTTCTGTGAGAAGTTAAAGTTGCAAATATTCATTTACACCCCTAAAACCAACACAAAAACAAATAAGCTGTTAGTGTCTTCGTGATCATGGGGACAAACCATGGTAACATGGACATTGCTTTTAGAAGTTCAAAGCATACTGAGACTCAATATCCTACTTTGGGGTTTAGTAGGCAGTAAAGGAATCGCAAGTTTTTTATTTTATTTTTTGAGGCGCAGTAGATAGCATAGTAAGAGTGAGAATATTAAAAAAAAAAAAAAAGACTCGACAACTGATATTCTTTTAGTTAATAAAGAACAAAAAAAACTCTTAATACAAGAATTGTGCGTAAGATTAGTAAAACTTATATTTCTTATCATTAAATTAAGATGGTGGGCTTTTTTTTTTACCTAAGGCACTCAAGGCAAAACCTTAGACCCGCACCTTGAGCGTAAGTGTGCCTAGTGCGAGCCTGAGTGAATTCTTTAACTCGTTTTTCTTTCATAAACGAAGGGATTGAAGCTCTTTTTATTCAAAGTACAACCATATAAATGTTTACATGTCTATAATCCAGACACTCTTTAGATTGAATCAATTCAACCAGGCTTTAACCATTATGATCTCGTGTAGAATCTTTAGTTTGAGAGCCCCCTTTCGTAAACCAACCTCCACTACTCTAAACCTAGAAGCAACAAGACTACCATTCACAATAATTTACTGAATATGAATTGTCAAATCTTTGACTGCTTATCGAATTTTCAAATTTCGACTCTTAATTCGTGAGATTCACATAAAGTTGGCTAGTTTGACAATGATAACTCGTTGTTCCGAGTTTGACGTATTGAATATCTTGAGTTTTGATTCTACTATCATGTAAACAGGAGTACATGACATAAAAAAGAACAGTCAATAAAAATTATGTTAGTCGGCCTGCTATTTTTCGTCTACAAATTGTTCGATTGTATTTGTGCAGGGGCCAACTGTTTTACTTTATTAGCTGTTTCTTTTTCTTCTTTTCCTTTTGATTAATCAAAGATTTTGGATGAACTTTGTTGTGCTTAGACAATACCTGGTCTGGTCGTAACAGAAATAAAGCAGTTTGAAACTAGGTAAACTTGGACTCAGTTTAGGATAGTGTTGGTCATATACGGATTTATGTGTCTGATCATTATATATTCTTTTGAATTTTGTATATGCTCGAGGGTCAGGAAAATATAATGAAAATTGTAAGATTTAGGGTGGGGGAGTTGAGCCCGTGAATTTCGTCACGAGAACATGTTGGTTGAGTTATTGCACTTGTTGGCCTGTTTTCTATAGAACAAATACAAAACAAATATGGAGTGGGATTTGAACATACTCAATACAATTCGATTCATGTTTTTGATTGGAAAGAGATTAGAAAAAAACCTATGATGGTTTAGTCTGTATTCAAGCTCATGATGAGTAATTTTTTACCCAGGTTGATATTTAGGTGCAAACTATCTTTTTAGCCTAACTTATATGCTCTCAAAACTAAAAAAACACAACAATATGTAGAGCCATATATGGTTTAGGGTGGCTTAGGAACCTTCGTTCCATATATGGCTCTACATTGCATCGCAACCGCATAACTAGTTCAAATGGAACGAAGGTTTCGAACTAACATAAACTTTTTGGTTGGGTTGAGTTGGGTTATCGCATAGCAAACTTATAATTTTCCTCTTTAAAATCAAGCTCATAGTCCATAAATACATAAACATCAAAAATTTGCACAATACTGGACTTGAACTCAACTTATTTATGTCTATATTATAATTAACTTTATCCATATTATATTAATTTTTTGTTTCGGTTGAGTTGAGTTGAATCGATCCAATCTAAAAATGTAACTCTTATGATTGCGGTTGAATAGTTGGGGTTACTTGAATTGTCTGACTTTTTTTGTGCACCAAACATTTGAAGTACAATTTTAGTATTATTAAAAAATGGAAAAAGGCAATTGTATGGATTGTTTTTGGATTGGGTATCTATGCTTGTTCCCTATTAATTTAAACAGTGAATTTCTTTCCTGGCGAAGTTGAGGATGGTTCAAATGCCTGTTCTTTTCGACTGAAATGAAGCAAAAATGTGTAGGTAAATTGCGAGGGTGAAATGAAGATGCGTTAAATTATCGGATTTGTATTAGAAGTTGCGGTGGATGGGTTTACGAACTTGCTCACGAAACCTTCGTTCCATTTGAACTAGTTATGCGGTTGCGATGCAATGTGGCCTTCACATTTTTCCTTATGTATGTCACTCTTTCAATTGTTTTTTTTTCTTTTACACTTTTGGAATTTGAGTTTTCTACAATGTATCATAGCTTAGATGAGATCACAAACATTACTCATTTCTACCTTCACAAGTAATTTTGGTTATTGCTGAACTTGACCTTAATATTCATCGAACAAACAAATTTTTGGTACTCGATCACCTGTCTACTCATCTTTGTTTTGCTTTTTCACTTTATTCTTTTTTCACTAAAAGTATCGATCTATATTCCTTATTATAATGTGAAACATCACTAAGCTAATAATTTGTTTATGATTTATGAATTTTTTTTTTTTAATAGTTTCATTGTTTAGTGTTAATCTAGGTCAACACTACAGTGACGAGTTTGATCCTAAAAGTCGAAATTCGACTCTCATTTTTTTTAATGGTTTCATTGTTTTTTTTTTTGCCTAATAATAGTAAAGGATGGCTAAAAAATGGAGTTGGAATGTATGGTTTGTTTGCTTTTATTTCATTGTAGTAACATTTTTACATGGTCAGTGTAATTCATTAATACCTGCGAATATAAAAAAGGCTGGCTTTTTAATTTCAATATGTAACAATATAGTCAATTAAGTTCAAAATTTGTAACAATGTATCTCCTAAAGTTCTTTGTTAATTTGATATTCATGCGTACAAAAAAGTAAGTCATTTGAAAAAAAAAATATAAATAAATGAAGGTAGGTGGGGTGGCTTCTTTTTGGTTGCTAAAATTAAACCGTAGTAAGATTGCTATTTCAATAACCACTATTAAGTGGTTATGATAACAAAATTTTCCTATATACTATTCATCTATAAACTAGTTTTCCTACACTAATCCTCCCAACCCCTTTCTAAACTACTTCACTCTTTCTCTCTCTCAATCTCCTTATCCAAACAAACTCTTATAAAAGTTCGAAATTTAACTTCATCTTCTAGTGGAAAAAAAAAGTTTAAATTATACTATGATATAACTAAACATTTATATTCACCTATGTCATTTAATAAATGGTAGCTTAAATGGGAGATATGAAAAATTAGGGGTATATATGGTCTTAGTTGGATAAAAGGTTAAATAAAGTTTTTAAATTAATTTAATTTTTCAAGTTTGTCAATTCGTCAACCTGTCCAACTCCATGCATTAGCACAACCCAACACAACTTTGGATTTTCAAGTTGAGTTGAGTTCTTGCATTATGTTCCTTTTTTCTTTCTCTTTCTAATATCCAACTCATCAAGTCATAATTATGTTACAAATATACATGATATTATACTTCAATCTATTGTATATTTTATTAGTGTATATTCCTTTTTTAGAAGGCTTATAAGAATGTTAAGAATTTAGTTCAAGTTGAATTAGGTTTAACGAGCAAAAAAAAAAAAAAAATAATCAATCCAAAAACTAACCGAATTCAACAAAAATTATAAAATTATAACTTAATTCAACCCTTAGATTAATTGGGTGGTCTGAATTGCTCGATAATTTTGATTGCTATTATCGATTTTTTTATATATCCTGTGTCAGTGATGCCTTGCCGCATCTAAAATTTTCCCTTTTATTTAAAAAAATCAATTCAACCTTTTTGATGATTCATTTATTTGTGCAAAAAGTACCAATTTTATTACAATACAAGAAAATTTCTCAGCCACAAATCCATGGAGCTTCACAGCCACAAAAATGGCGTCCAGTCCTTTCAACCTCGTTGTCTCCACCACCTTCCTTCATTTCAATCCCAAAAAATACCCAAAACCCTTATCGCCTCAACCCTTTCCTCTCCACAATTTCTCGATTTCCTCACTGGATTTTCTATTCTAGCGGCGATCCAACCTCCATGTGCTCGACAATCGATTGAAGATGAAAATACAGTGCGATGTTTGCGAGAAAGCTCCGGCGACTGTGATTTGTTGCGCGGATGAAGCGGCGCTTTGTGCGAAGTGCGATGTTGAAGTCCATGCTGCTAATAAGCTTGCCAGTAAGCACCAGCGGCTTCTTCTTCAGTGTCTTTCCACTAAGCTCCCTAAATGCGATATTTGTCAGGTAGTTGCGATCTCTGTTGCTTTGTTTTGTTTTTTTGCTTGTTTGTTTGTTTGGTGATTTTGTTGATTTGGTTGTTTTTGTTTTGATGTGGTGAGTTTAGATGAAGGGTTTTTGTGAGTGTGGATGATAATCTCAATGAAATTTACTTAAATCACTGCTGGTTGATATAATTAGATTTACCCAGCTTAAGATTTCGGGTTGATGGATAATTCAATATGATTTTTGGGATTACAACAATTTGGGTAGCCGGGTAGGAGGAATTGAGCCCGTGACCTCTTGGTCATTGAGTGCCGCTAAGCTACACTTGCTTTGGTTGGCCGTGATTCAACATGGGATTAGAGCTTGTTAAAATTGAATTCTACATATTTTGAGAAAGTGGGTTGATTGATATAATTTAATTTATCTTTTTTTTTTGGATATGTGTGAATGTCTGGGCCACCCTTCGCGCACTATTTGGATGTCAAGGAAACCCATAGGAAATTAATTCTTAGGTAGGTGGCCACTATGGATTGAACGTAATTTATCATGATATAAAAAAAGATATAACTAAATTTATCATGATTCATAAATTTAAGCTTTTGGGTTGATTGGTGATTTATCATGATTCAACAATCCCTACTTAATCTTAAGGTTTAAGTTTATTTGGTGGATGTGAACCAGTAAATAAATTAGATGGAAGAAATCTGAACTCAGGATCTTCAGTTTTACTTTCATCATTAGCTTTTGGGTTTGCTTGTAGGAGTTGGAGTGTAGAACCCTTTGATACCATGTTAATTTATCTCTATCCTAAATAAATTAGATGGGGAATTTAATCTTTTGATATTTATTCTGAACACATGATATAATTAATTTCAACACAAGTCTTATTGTTTTACTAGTTTTCTGTTGGATAGAGAATCAATTTCTCTGATATCAGACCATTTACCTCTCCTTCATTGTGAGATGATCATGATACTAATGAAAGTGGTTTTACTTTTAGATTGGCTTCAAATTCCAGAATTGGTATTTGTTTTGAATAACCCCGATAAAGTAACTAAACGTATTCTGTTCTTATGATACTTTAATTTACTTTGTTCGAATGGTCTGCATTTTCCTTTTTATCTGTGAAGTGTTATAGACATATGGAATCCTATAAGAAGTGCTTGTAGCAAGTCTTAAATTTATTGAATTGTCAATGGCAATGTCAGTTGAAGTGTTAAACATGGTTGACAAATATTTGGAAAGAAAATGACAACGTATAACTCCTGTTAATTAAGTTGTAAATCGTCAACTAGATTCATAATTGTTAATTGTAGAGAGTCAGTATCGAAATATTCCATTTTACCTTGAAGGATGTTCATTTTTGTAATAGAAAAGTGGGAACCATTATTTTTTATTTTTTATTTTATTTTTTTTATCATCCGTGAGTTTCTGGATTAGCTTACGTGCACCTCGACTTGTGATAGAGTGGGGAGAAGCATCTTACTTGCGATGATAAATGCTGAGTATTGTTTATCTTATCTGGTATCAGGACAAGCCGGCTTTCATTTTCTGTGTTGAAGACAGAGCACTGTTTTGTCAAGACTGTGATGAACCAATTCACTCAATTGGTAGTCTTTCAGCAAACCACCAGAGGTTCCTAGCCACTGGAATCAGAGTGGCCATGAGCTCTAGTTGCACGAAGGATGTCGACAAGCTCAAAATGGAACCTCCGAATCCGAAGAACCCTCAGGTTCCTGCTAAAATGCCTCCCCAACAAGTTCCTAACTTCACGTCCCCGTGGGCTGTTGATGACTTTCTCCACTTCTCTGATGTCGAGTCCTCTGACAAGGTCAGTAATCTAGATTGCTACACCTTCGTATCCATTTATTTTCCTTTTGTGGATCATACTGAGCTTTTTGAATGTTACTTTCCTGCGAGTTTAACTTGAAGTTCATAAATATTTGAGTATCTAGGCCAATATGAAACTCTTTGACGAGACATATTTTCTCTACTATATTTGATTGTCACTTAAACTCAGATAAGTGGCCGTCAAGGTTTGATCTCATTCCCTTCAAGCAATTTATTATTAACATGATCATTAGCTATGGTGGTGGTGGATCATTAAAATATTATTCTGAATACATATCCTGCAGTGTCTTATGCAATTTACAAGTTCAGCTGCAAAACTGTATTTCCAATGTGAGGCAAAATCTTCAAAACAATGATGGACAGGCTGTGATTTGGATCTATGCCCTGCATTTTCATTAGAGATTTACTGATCTATCATAGAGGCTAATTTGTCACAAAGAATTGCATTACCATTACTTGATTTATAAATAATTGCATTAGTATTACTGATTTATAACTTATGATTATTTCGGAACCATCATAAAATGACCTAGTGGTCAAAAAGGGCCTTGAGGCTTGAGGTACTTAAGGTGATGGAATTTAATCCATGGTTATCACCTACTTAGGAATTAATTTCCTACGAGTTTCCTGACATCTAAATCTTGTAGGGTCGGCGATATGTCTTGTGACATTAGTCGAGGTGTGCGCAAGCTGACCCGGATAGTCACAGATATCAAAAAAAAAAAACTTTTGATTATTTCGGATGTCATACTTTTGCTCAAACTCCATTATGCAGGAGAAAGAACATCTAGAGTTTGGAGAACTAGATTGGCTAGCAGAAATGGGCCTCTTCGGTGAGCAAGTTCCTCAGGAAGCTTTAGCTGCTGCTGAAGTTCCTGAACTTCCTACATCACACTCAGGTAGTGCATTTGCATGCAGAACGACGAAGTCGAGCATGTCATACAAAAAGCCACGGATCGAGGTGGTAGACGATGAAGAGTTTTTTACGGTTCCTGACCTTGGATGAACAGAAAAGATTCACTGATGTTGGAAGTTTGTATGCTTATGAATAATACAATTTATAACCTTAAAAAAATGTTCATGTATGTAGTAGTATTGTTGACATCTATGGTTTGGTAGTATGCATTTATAGGAGTCTGCTTTCATTTTATGCCCGGTAACTTTTGGATTTTATATGAAAATTTTATGATTATGTTAAAGAATGGTTTGAAAGATTTTAGTTATTTTATTTGTGGTTCTTCTTTGTACTTGGTCTAGAGGATTATAGTCACGGGGATTTAAAATATAGACATTTTAGTTTTCTATATCAAAAGCAATGGCTGAGCTGGCGTGAATATGTGTGCACGGTAATGAGTTTTTTCTCCTAGTGGTTTAGTGCCTGGGCTTTGAGGGTGTGCTTCCTTCAAGGTTTGAGATTCAAGATGGTCGTAGAGAGTACCATTCATTAATAATAATAAAAAAGACATGGAAAACTGTATTTCCAATGGGAGGCAAAATCTTCAAAATAATGATAGACAGTGTGATTTGGATTCATGTCTGCATTTTCTTTTGAGATTTCTGGTGCTTAGTGTTCTAACATAGAGGTAAATTTGTCAAAAATAATTGCATTAATTTCCTTTACTTGATTGTTAATTTTGGTGTCACACTTATTCTCAACCTCCATTCTGCAGCAGAAACAACATCTAGAAATGAGCCTCTTCGGCGAGCAAGTTTCTCAAGAAGCTAAAACTGCTGAACTTCCTAAACTTCCTACATAAAGTCGAGCACGTACGTCATAAAAAAACCTAGAATCGAGGTGGTAAATGATGACGAGTTTTTTACGGTTCCTAATCTTGGATGAACCGAAGAGATGTGTTATGAAAACGATAATCAACGATCGAAAAACGCGATAACGCAAAAGAAGAAAAAACGACACACGAAAATTACGTGGTTCACTAAATTTGTGTTAGTTAGTCCACGGGCATAGAGGAAGAACATTTTTATTTAGAAAAGGCGATTTACACATTACACAAAATGAACATCATAATCCGTTAGAGTTTAATTCGAGCTTATATATGCGCTCTCATTAAATTCTATTAGAAAGTGCGTAAACTTAAAATAGAATGCACTGCAGAAACAAGATGTTGTGCGGAGTGCGGAATGTAGACGTGCAACGCGAAAAGACGGACTAATCGCAGGGCATTAGTACGTTCAAGGCATAGACATAATGCATCATATCAGTAGGTATGCTCAATTAAAAAATGTTGATGTATGGATGTAGTATTGTTGACATCTATGGTTTGGTAGTATGCATTATATAGGAGTTTGCTTTCATTTAATGCCTTGTAACCTTTGATATGAAAATGTTAAGATTATGTTATTTTATTTGTGACTCTCCTTTGTACTTGGTGTAAAGAATTATAGACGTGGGGCTTTAATACATGGACATTTTAGTTTAATTCAACACTCTTGCACACTCTCATTGATCATGTGACTTGTATGCAGTACATGATCGAGGTCATGAGTTTGAACTCTCATCTCTCTCATTCCGTTGTAATAAAAAAAAACAACATAATAATAGAAACTCTTGGATTTACATTGTAATTTTGCATGATATACAATGAAATTAATCTAAAATCCCTCTTAATTGCCATCAAATCTAATTCAAAATTTGACGAAAATTCTATTTCTCAAAGGGATATTTTTTCTTCTTAATACCCAAAAAAAAAAAAAAGAAAAAGAAAAAAGATTATAGTGAGAGGGATTTAAGATTAATCTCACTAATCCAATAAGCCTCAAATTGTGTATTTTGAAAATATTGAAAATAGATGAGTTTCTTGGATTTTAGATTAGAATAAGCCTCAAATTGAATTCTCAATCACAAAGAAAACGTTAATTCAAGATCTTAAGCGGTAATAAATGGGTTTACATAATAAAGAGAAAACATGATGAATCTATTTCTAAATATAAAGTATGTCTCATTGATAAGTTATATATTTAGAGGAGTAGAATTTGATGAACAATATCTTTAGTTCGGTGGTTAAGCATACTATAATTCACATATTTTTTTCATTAGCTGTCTATTTAAGCGACCATTAAGACAAACTGATGTGAAAAATGTCTTCTTTCCTTGAACACTTAAAAAAGATGTCTACAAGACTCGGTTTCAAAAATTCATTGCGACTTATCTCATGTATGTTGATTTGGAAAGTTTCTATATGGACTTAAACAAGCTTTACGAGTTCGATTCAAAAAGTTTATACTGTATTTTCTTTAATCTTTTATTAGATGTGGATGACGTAATCATTATTATGAAATGACTCCACTTACATTGATATTTCTAATCAATGACCTGCGATGGCAGTTTGAAGTAACTAACTTAAAGAGAATTGAAATTAGTATTTTTTGGGACTTGAAGTTTCTAGAAATAATAGACTATTTCATGTTGTCAAAAGAGGTAATACCACTCACCTTACTTAAAGTAGCGAGTAAGTTTGGTTGTAAGTCATACTTAATTACTGGTACAATGATTTTATTATTTGATTGTAAATTATAAATTATTTCAAAACCAACGTCAAATGTTCGATCTCGAAAATCGCTATTTGTACTCCTTCTCTGATATGTATTAAAAAAAAAAAAAACTAGTGCGACCAAAGAGACTATAGTTGTTAGATCTTCCACTGAAGGAGAGATCTTCACCTAAAAGCCTATAATGATATGATTTGAGCAGCTGATCTAGTTGATAGAGAGTATGGAAATCTGAATTGTACCAATTCATATCAAATGCCTATTATCTAACACATAGACGTTAGTTTTTTAAAAAAATTAGATATTTATGTTTAAGATGAAACATATTTGCAGCTATTTTGAATGCATGTTGCCCATAGAAGAAGAGCTATCAATATCATGTACGACCTGGTAATCAGAATGTTACCATTTTAAAACTCTCTCTTCAAATGTTATTAAAAGGAAAAAAAAAACATTTCTATTCTAAAAAGAAATTAAAAAAAGCATACCTTTATTTTCCATGCAAGTAAAGATGATAAATAAATGGTCAATGATAGATGTATAGTTTTTCTTTTTAAATTTGGATCCAAGTAGAAACTGTCAAAACGATGACCTCGTTTAAGATTTATGGGTCGGCCATGAGGCGTCATAATACATCAAGCTATCGAAGGTCTTCCATGACCGGCACCAGAAAGCCGGTCATGGATGATGAACGACGACTCAGTCATGAAAGACGTTCGATGACCAACGCGATTTTGGGGCCATTGATAACTGGGTCATGGATGACTCTACATTGACTCCTTATTTCAAGTCTTTGTTTGTTTTTTTTTTTTTTAAGATAACATTGACTCCTTATTACGAGTCTTCTTTCTTCTTTTATTAATTCTTTCCTTTATTTTTCATAAAAGTTGAAGTCTACGAATCTAATTTTGTTTTGAAAAATTAAAATATGCGATATTAATATATATATACTTTTTGTTTTTTAGTACATATATTAAGAAAGAGAGACAAATACCGATTTCGAGACTCGAACTATTGAATGCGATATTAATATTTTAAGCCTTATATATGTATATATTAAATTTACTTTAACTTAAAATTTAAATAATTGTTGTAATTTTATTCGAAAATTTCAAAAAATAAACAAGAGGTAATGGCACTCGTAGATCTCTTGGGGTTAGGGGTGTTCACGGTTCGGTTTGGACCGGTTTTCGGCCAAACCAAGAACCAAACCGAACCCTTCGGTTTTACAGAG
>JBBMEF010000003.1:12247387-12264937 GCA_037832685.1 Sicyos baderoa
GTTGGACTATTTAAATTATGGGGTATAATGGTAACCGTACATTTTTCGTTTTTTAGAGATTAAAAATTGATATTTATATTTGCAAATATTTTCAAATTTAAACATATTTGCAATTACTTTCTACAAATGGCCTAAACATGCAAAAAGCTCTAAATTATTATATAGTTTTCATAAAAAAAAAAAAAAAAAATTCCAAATGAGTTTTTTTAGTTAACAACAATTAGAAAATAAAAGAATTAAATTTGATTGTAAATTACATTTATGTCCCTAAGCTATTGTTTTTATTGATAATTTCAAATGTTTTATCACCTTTTAAATATTAAGGAATATAGTTTACTATATTTTCTCTTGGCAAAGTGGCAAAAAAAAAAATCACTCAAACTTTCAAATGTGAATTTCATTTGTGAGTATACATTACGAATTTGTACATTTGAGTACACATTTTGGACATGCAAATTCATTTCATACTTACAATAATCTTATTAGAATGTGACCTTTTGTCACTTGATTACTCTATTTTGATTTCTTAAATAAATATTTTAGAAGATGAAATTTTTTAGTATTAATTAATCTCAGTTAACTGCAAATCGTTAAAATTAACTAAAATATTGATGATAGGATGCCATAATAGACATCATTAATCTTAAGAAAAAGTAAAAATATACAATTCACCCATATCATAAAAAAACTTCAAGATGCCTAAAAAAAAAACTTCAAGAAAAAGTAAAAATATTACTCTGCACAGGGATTCAAAATCTTTAAAGTTTAGGTGGGAGGTGCAACTTATGTACATCACATATTGAACTGCAACTCATTGCCTCACTCTACATGTAAATAAAAAAGTGCAAACTATTGAACATTGAGGAACAACTTGTAAATAAGGAAAACGCCTTGAAGAAAACCTTAAAAGGAAATGAAACACTTCACTTAACAAGCACTAGTTTAAAAACAATCACAAACTCAATTAGGGAGCTTGCTACTAGGCACAAATGTCATTAGATGCTGAACAATAATCCACAAAAACTTGACCAAACTACAAGAAAAAAATAGATCAGCAAAGATGAAATTTCAGCCTCATGAAATGCAAATTATGATCCAGATGTTATTGACAAATTCATTTCTGTATAACTCCTTGGATGGATCATTGTATAATCCATACAGCCGATATGCCATTGGCAATCAATCCCAAAGAATGGAAGAATTGTACACCAGCAATCCTGCTACCAAAATGACAGACCATGAGAAACCCCTAATAGCTTGACTGGATCTCGCACATGAGAGCATAGCATCTCGAGACTGAATACATCATCTCTGCACATTCAACAGGACTTCACTGAATTGCAGACTGTCAATTTCCACATCTTAAGTATGCAAATGACTCCTAACAATTCATACGATCTCAACATCTCCAGTTGGCAATGTATTCATCTGCAAGTTTCTACCATTTCCTGATGAAAGGAATCGAACAGAAGGCAAGGAAGGGTCCGTTACAGATTCAATCTCCAGAAAGGCGAAGTCATAGGTGTTAGATTTCTTCAAGCTAAATATAAAGACAAGAACAACCCATCCTAGCATAGAAAATGCCCAATAGTTATTCATTCCATGGATCAAACCCCAAGCTATAGCATATCCAACAATGATTCCAGATAAATGTCCAAGAAAGCTTGCTTGTGGAACAATAATAGAAGTAAAGATCAATGACTCAAATGGAGCAAAGCTAATGGGTAGTGAAAGGAAGCCAAAGAGATTCAACTTGGAAGACGGTTGCTTCATGGAAAGTATAGTCATCCAGCCGAAAACCACACAAGAATACCCAACAGCCGTAACTCGTCGAAAGTACTCGATCTTAAACTTCTGAATCAAGAGATGGTACATTCCTAAAACTAGCACACCAGAGAGAATAACCAGAACAAGAGTGTAATGGAGATAAAATGCAACACCTAAGCCCATGTGCCCAAGCTGTTCAACAACCCCAAGACTCCAAAGAGCACTCATGTTGAAAACCAAATGAATAACACTAATATGGGAGAAAGCTGAAGTTATAATCCTCCAATGGTGCCCTTCAATGGCAGTTTCATAACTCAACCCCACATGAGAATATCCTATGTTCTTCTTCTGAATGTAATACCATATAGCACAGCAAATCCCTATGATCCCACTTGTAGCTGGTTTTTCAAGAATCTCATAAAATAAAGGCTTACCCATTTGAAAACTGCCCTTCAAATCCCCCTTTTCTACACAATGCTGAAATCAAAAGTCATATACAGACTACAACTACAAGGTTTTTCATCAGAATCAGAAAATGAACAACAATTTAGTACCAGTTATCATCAAGTAACTTCTTAGAGTAGTATTACTCTAAGATCAAACAAATCTGTGATTTCACAATTTCTTCATCGTATTAAGCAGCTCAAAAACACCCAGATCGAGAACAGAAGGATAAAATGAAAACTGAACAAATAGGAAGAAATCGAGAACAGAGGAAACCTGATCGGATTATTGGGAAACTTGAACAAAATACAACTACGAAGATTCAGATTGAAATCAACGGTGAAGAAGTTGACGATGATGATACGACAAAAATTAGGGTTTTTATTTTTCAATCGAGCTCGTATTCACGAGATCGTGAACACTCTCGAAGGTTTGGCTCGCCCCCAAATTAGCATTTTTATCTTTACTCTTTTAGTTTTAGTTTTATTATTTTTATTTTTTATTTATGGTTATATATACTTTTATATTTTAATTTAAATAATAATTGAGATGTTTTTTTTTACTCACACGGTTATCCATATAACCTATTTTCCTACCACAAAATCTTCCCTAGACATTGGAATAATAAAGTAAGTCTACCTATCTAAGGTGTTAATCCAATTGGAGAATCAAAACTATAGTTGGTACCACCAATAAATTATCGCACCCAAAATTTAGGGGAGATTTGCTACACTCGAGTGTAATCTCACATTTGTCACAATGAACAAAAAATGAGACCGCACTAAAGTAATCAATCGCGCCATCAATATGTTTAAGATAAAAGACATGTCGATTCCAATGACTAAATTTTGAGTAGATAATGAAAATTAAAAACAAAATTTAGAATTTATGGTAAGAAACAATTTAGGGATGGCGAAAAAGGTATGATTAATGACAATAATGGTACATGATCGACGATGCTTCTGAAGCAAAACCAAGAATGCCCTAATTTATTTATGGCTCAAAATCGCTCAGCCCCAAAACCAATCGACGAAGCTTCCAAAATCTAAACCCTAAATCTAATCCTCTTAGATATTCATGGATTTGATGATCTTGAGATAGAACAAAGAAGGAAGAGGAATTTGAATTTGTGGGTGCTGATCGAGATGAAGATTCAGTGCGATGTTTGTGAGAAGGCCGCTGCGACTGTGATTTGTTGTGCGGATGAATGCGATGTCGAAGTTCACACCAGCGCCTTCTTCTTCTTCAGTGCCTCTCCACTAAGCTCCCCAAATGCGATATATGCCAGGTAATTCCCAATTCCATGCTTTTCATCAACCATTTTCGGAACTCTGTAACATAATCGAAGTGTGTTCAACCTGATTTGGATGGTCGTGGGTGGATATTAAATAAAACTCTGTTCTTTAAGTAAGTTGTAAATCATTGTCGGTAGTTTAATTTAGCTTGAAGGATATTCATTTTTTGTGGTGTCAGTGTGGAAAGCATTTGGCTTGAGATGAATAATGCTGAGTGTTATATATCTCATTCTGGTATCAGGACAAGCCGGCATTCATTTTCTGTGTTGAAGACAGAGCACTTTTTTGTCAAGATTGTGATGAACCAATTCACTCAACGGCTAGTCTTTCAGCTAACCACCAGAGGCTCCTAGCCACTGGAATCAGAGTAGCCATGAGCTCAAGTTGCACGAAAGACGTCGACAAGATCAAAATGGAACCTCCGAATCCGAAAAGCCCTCAGTTTCCTGCTAAAATGCCTTCGCAACAAGTTCCTAACTTCACATCCTCATGGGCTATTGATGACTTTCTCCACTTCTCTGATCCCGAATCCTCCAACAAGGTAAGTCGATTTGATGTTACACTACACCTTCTATGTATCGTCCGGCGTCCATTTATTTGCCTTTTGTGGATCATACTGCAACACAGGATGTGAACTTATTGTTCTTTGGAAGAAAAAATTGGAGACAGAGTGAACAGTTTATCTCTCTATGTAGAAATCATAACTTTCCTCACTTGTGGGCGGCTTTGAAATTTGAGAAATGCCCTACAAGTGGACTTTAATTTTAATTGGGGAGGAAATGACTTGGCAGGGACTCGAACTCAGTACCTCCTGCTCTGATACCATGTTGAATTATGTTAAACTACCAATCAACCCAGAAGATTAAGCTCAGAGTTTGGGTAAATTTAATTATATCAACCAATATTATATTATAGTGGAGAATTGTTTCTTATCCTAAAAGACCTCCATGGTTTGAACCTATTTCCTTGATCGTTAGGCCATCGTTCATTAGACTGTTGGTTTGAATCCATACTCTGCCGTTTCTTATGAAATTTTAGGAATTGAGATGCATAACTGCATTTTCAATGTGAGGCAAAATCTCCAAAACAATTATAGGCAGGTTGTTGTTTGGATTCATCCCAGAAGTTTCTTTTTAGATTTCTGGTTCTTACTTTTTCTAACGCAGAGGCAAATTTGTCACAAAGAATTACACTACCAATCACTTGATTTATAACTTATGCTTATTTGGGTTGTCACACTTATCCTCTAACTCCATTCTTCAGCAGAAAGAACATCTAGAGTTTGGAGAACTAGAATGGCTAGCAGAAATGGGCCTCTTTGGCGAGCATGTTCCTCAAGAAGCTTTAGCTGCTGCTGAAGTTCCTGAGCTTCCATCATCACACTCAGGTACTGTATTAGCATGCAGAGCAATAAAGTCGAGCACGCCATTTAAAAAGCCAAGGATCGAGGTAGAAGATGATGAGGAGTTTTTTACGGTTCCTGATCTGGATGAACAGAAGAGATTGCATGATGTTGTGAGTTGGCATGCTTATTAATGGTACAGTTTTATAACCTTGAAAATGTTTATGTATGTAGTGTTGTTGGTCTTTATGGTTTGGTAGTATGCATTATTGGAGTTTTAACTCCTAATTTCATATATCAATGAAAAGTTTCTTAGAAGTTATTTGATTTTTTTGACTCTCTCTTATAGTACTTGGTCTAAATGATTATAGTTGTGGAGCTTTGAAATATGTCCATTTAGACTCTGTTTGGTATCCATTTAAGTTTTTGATTTGGCCCTATGGACTTGGGCTAAAGGATTGAAATTATTTGATTTTTGGTTCACTCTTAGACAGTTGGGTTACAGAAATATTTTAGACCAATCAAAATTTCTCAATCTGTCAACACATATACACACACACATATATATATATCCACAACAGAATCTAACCACCAAAGCAGGCCACTGCTTACCCGAATGAAAATGATATTTAACCATTTAATTAGTAACCTTTACACTTAAAAAAAATACAGAAATAAGACTCAACACAAGATTGCTAACGAGCTAAAATATAGAGATGAAAATGTTATTTTACCCAACAAAAGAAAATTATAACCTCCACCGTTGAAATGAGTAGTTCTAAGTTTCAACATACGTTGTCTTCTGCAACCATTTATTTTACAAATTTGTTAAAGTTCCAACATTAATTATATTCTTCTGCAACCATTTATTTTGCCAAGTTTACTTGGATCATAGTAAAACGAAACAAACAAACAAACCATATAATATATCATATATATTTATATTGATAGTAGACTAGTAGTTACTAGTAACATAACACACATTACAACACACGACCGACCTTTTGACTGTTGTAGACATAGCCACAACATTTTATTATCTTACACATTTAAAACAAAGCAAGCATTCTGGTAAGCCACATTCCTTAAGCCGTTATTGCTCTTTCTGAAGTTTGATAGTCAAAGTTGTAGGTATTTATGCCATGATAAACACCATCATCCATTTCATAGGTCACTATTTGCCCATTCATGAGCGTGTCACGTTGAGTATACGAGTAAGGAACATCGCACGTACCTCTAGTTGCCACTAATCTCACAGTCATCATAGTCATGGGCGGCACGGTTACCGTATACCCAGTCTGAACTTGTTTGGATGAAGTTATAGCTTCTCCCCAGTCATAGCTTCCAGAAAACTCAGTATTTATTTCCACCTTTCCTTTGACTATGAAGGGAATTCCTGTCTTCATGGTTGTAGAAACACCCACTTTCATAGAAACAGAGGAATCCCACCTACTAGAGGTGGATTCGGTATAAGTGAAGATCAACTCCATGGTATTGGGTGTTTGTGTCGTGTTGGTAGCTGTCTGAGTAGCCATTCCAATTATGCTTTCGTTATAGATTCTCGACTCCAAAGAACGGAATCTCATATTGAAAATATCTCGTGAAAAAACAAGTTCTTTCACTACCAATCGCGAGAATTTGTCGATGGTAGGAACATCAGCTCTGAGAACACTTACCTTTCTTTCCATAGTGATCCTCTTGCAAAAGTTGTTGTTCCCCAAGCTTTGGAGAGCATAAGTTTCGGCGTTGACCCTTGTCACGGAAAACACCGTGTGACGATTGTTCTCCGTGGTGTCGGTCGAATCAGCCCAAATCCAACCAGGGTTAGCCCTCCAAAATCTTCCAAAGAAATTTGACCACAACCGAACATGTCCATCTCTTGTCATGAAACACTCCATTCCCACAGCTGGGTTTCCAATATCTTTGGCTGAAAATTCCAAATACTGATGTCTTTCCACCCATTTCCCTTGAAGGAACTCTTCATTGTCTCCAAAAAAAGCAAGATATCTAGGCAATGGATGCAGCGATTCCCAATCAACAACCGTGCTGAGATCGCAAAGATCTCGATCAGGGGTTGACCAATTAGCGACCAAGCAATCGTTGAAAGGAGCGGCGACTCGATTCAAACACACAAAGTTACCACGATGCACGTGACGGAATCGAAATGCTTGATGGGTGCTGTCATAAATGGGCTGGAATAATGTACAGTTCCGACTGGATCTGTCTTCGTCCGTGTTCTCAGCTTGTGCTACTATATAATTGGTATTCGAAGCACTGCTTACCCAATATTTGTTGTTGTAACAGCATCGTATGTTCACTAACGTTTGGTCACTTTGAGCTCGGTGTAGTTCATACTTTGTATACGGAGTTAGAACGCTATCGCTCGAGTATTGCAGGAATGTGTATGCCTGTGAATTCGTGTCATTCACGATGCGCAAGTAGTTGTTGTTGTACTTCGATTTGAAGGCAGCAAACCGTGGAAGGTGAGCCATTTTCTCTCCCTTTGCTGCTTGTTTATCAATCACTAAAGTGGAGAGATTTGCTGTGTGTTTTTTCCTTCAAACGGGCTTTCTATTTATGAAGTGGAAACAAGTAGTCTTTGCATGCTTTCCATTACTTTTTTTTGGAATGGGAATAAACACATGTGCCTTTCTTATAACTTGACTAGATTCTATTTCATCCCAAATATTGTTCAATTAAAAAGAAAATGTTTTTATTTTTTATCTTTTTTATTTGTGAGTCTAGATCGGTTTATATACACTTTGATTTTTCTTACGGGAGAATTGTCATCGATCTACAATTTATATCAAAGAAATGTATAGGGATAAAGTCTTGATTAGTAACTATCATGAATTGAACCTAACTCATAAAAAAAAAAAAAAAAAAAAATACTAGTTTGATTCATGTGTAATTTTGATTTTGGTTTGTTTTGTTTCATTGATATCCATTATATTTTAGAAAATTTGTTTAGATAACAAAGTTTAGTATCCATATTTTAATTATAGCAATTTAAAAAATATATTTCATATATAATAGAATATTTGAGTTTGCATTATTTTTTATCAATTTCACTTAGACAGTTTTCAATCAATTTAACTTATTGAAACCATAAATTTCACTTGATTGAAAGAATTTTTGCTATTAATTTTTTTTCTACAATTTTGATATTCTTAAAAAAAGAAATTGGAAAAATCACACAAACCACCAATAAATTATATGAGTAACAATTATACCCCTAAACTATGAATTTGATCAATTGACACTTATAAAATTTAATAAGTGTTTTGCAATTAATCCCTAAATTAAATTTAATGAAAAAAGAAAAGTTTCAATTAAAAAGTAATCCAACACCGAACTAAGTAACCAATCACGCCACTGACCTATTCGGTATCTTTGTTTCTTTCTTAATTTTCATTTTTCTAACATTTCCTCTCCAAAACACAAAATTCCAAACAATTATTTCATTCCTTGAAAGCACTCAACTTCTTACCCACTTCCACTTTCGCTTCCTCTCCATCTCCTCTCCTCTCGTAACTCCAAAATCTAATCTATTCACCTTCACAGAATTTTCATAAAATTAACTTTCATCAATTCCAAAGACCAGCAATGAAATAATTTTGTCAAGGCTCACAAATTACCATGAATAATCAAGTTTAAGATAAGTATTATAATTTTTTTTTTTTTGAATTAAAGTAAAACCTTTTCAAAATCAAGCAAAGATTACACGTATTCAACTTTAAAGTACAATTTATTGACATCGAAATTTTATGCCTTTACTTTAGAATATGGTTCTGATCGACAACCATTTCATCAGATTTGAACGAGTATTTTGTTATTAGTGACCAAAAACCATTAATGGTAATCAAGATCAATTAAAATGGTGGTTAAGAGTATAATTTATGGTGACCATCTATCTAAAAAATAATTTTTTTATTGATTTTCTTATGACATTAATTAAAGGTGGGTCAAATAATGATAAATATCAAAGAAAAATAAAAGTTTCATCATTTAAATGCATAAAAATGGAAGGTGAAAGATAGGGAGAAGCAAAGTGAATAGGAATAGATATATGTACATTGTGTATTTATCAGCGATATATTCGAAAACCCTCAACAAAAGAATAATTATAAAAACTATACTAAATATATTTTGGTATAAGGGTGATAGTTGAGTTGAAACAATTTCTTCCAACTCAAAGTTTTGGGTTAGTGAATTTATTATCGATCTAACTTTGGGTCATCAAGTTATATATAATTCAATGTTTATAGAAATTAACACAATAATTTTCACTAACAATTCAACCTTAATTTAAATTTAAAAAATATTTTAAAGAATTTGGGAACAAAACATATTCAAAATAATTAATTAATAAAATTGTTATATGCATGTATAAGAATATTTTAAAAAAATGCATTCACTTTATAAATTCGAAATCTTCCAAATTAATTTTTGATGGATTCAATATTAATATCTTACCATTGTTCCATATTAGAAAGTGGGAGAGTTCTACCAACATATATCTTAATATTAGTATCCCACAGTTGTATTAAAAAGTGGGAAAGTCCTACCAGCATTTATAAGATATATGAAGTTATTTACTTTTTAGATATTAATATGACATAGATCATGTACTTGGTTATTTTCCGGGGGTACAAATTCCTTTCAAACTTGCTATAAAGAGAAATGTAAAAAAGTATTGGCAATTAATTGGAACAAATTCCTTTTATATAGAGATTGATTTAAAAGTTATCTTTTAAATTTATGTTTATTAACTTCATCTTCATAGTAATTATCTCCTATCAAATTCTCTGTCCCTAATGACATTGTTATATTTTGTTCACCTAGTCTAAATATAACTAGTTCCTAATCTAATATGGTAGCTAGATTTTTCTAAATTTGATGTTTAATTTATTAAAAATTCTATTTCTATCCTTATATATTAAAATTCTCAATTTAACTGGTAGGGATGTTTTGTGCTCATGTTTAGATCACTTTGGTTAAAATTTAAATTATTTTGGTTCCTATATTTTGAGTTTTCTTCTAACTTCTTATTAAGCTAAGTTTTAAATGTTTAATTTTAATAATTGCTCTATATGGTTTGTTTTTAATATATTTTTTAAAAAAATTATAAAAATACTCTCTAAAAAAAAACTCATGAGTTTAAAATTTTTAAATTAGTTTCAACTTTCTTTTTAGTTGTAAAGAGTAGATTTGAACTATCAACTTTTTTTTTAACGAATTAAAATATTTTCTTTTTAGTTGTAATATTTTCTTTTTAGTTGTAAAGGGTATATATATATAATGAATTAAAATATCAAAATAATTTGCTTAATAGAAACTAAACAACATAGAGATAAACAAGTATGCAAAATAACACATAAAAGTGAAAATTCTTAGATCGTAATTAACATGTACTTCTCTCGATTATAATCAAAATGAAAGGTTTAAATCTTCCTATCTTATACTAAAATAAAAACAAAAACTACACAAGTCGAAATGGAGAGAGCACAAGTCTTATGGAAGAAAATGAATGAATGAAAAAATTGAAAGGGCATTCTCACATCCCTTTCTTTATACAATTGCAAAAAAATCCTAAACAAACAAAAGAGAAATTGATGTCCAAGAAGCCTAGGAAGAAGCCTTAATCAAAACTGCCACATCAGCCTCTGATGGAAGAGCAGGGATTGCTCCCTTCTTAGTTGTTGTAATGGCTCCACATGCATTTGCAAATTTCAAAACCTCCCTCAATCTCTTCTCATCCTGTCATAGAGCAAAAGTACGATTAAGATCTCGTTGGATAACTATTACGATAAATAGAATGGAACTCATTTGAAAGATAATAATTAAGTACCCCGAGAATAGATTGGTCATTGACAATCTTGCATAGAAGAGCACCAACAAACGAGTCGCCAGCTCCAGTTGTGTCCACGGTTTCGACCTTGAACGGATCCACCGAGCCGCGGAAATTCTGTGTGTTTTTTTACAGAAGGAAAAGTAGAGTTAAAAGGCATATTGAAACACTTATGTTTGAAAGGGAGTATTAATGAGCATACAAAAGGCCAGTTTGGGACAACACTAAAACAATGATATTAATAGTTAACAAAGTATATTTGAGTGAAGTTGAAAATACAGGGAGGGAGGGAGGGAGGGAGTACCTTGGTATAGTATTTGCAACCATGCTCGCCAAGAGTGAGGAGGAGCAGCTTCAAGCCGTCGTGCCAGAGGGACATGGCGGTTTCATCGTCGACCTTGTCGGATTTGGTGAGAAATTTGAGCTCGTCGTCGCTGACTTTGATGATGTCGGCCTCGTTCCAAATGCTCTTGATCTGTGTACGGGCCTCGTCCGCAGAGGGCCACAGAGGCAGCCTCAGATTTGGGTCGTAGGAAAGCAGAGCCCCTGCCTTCTTGGCCTCCTCCATTGCCTTCATATGGGCAGATCTGCAGGGCTCCACAATCAAGCTTATTGATCCATAGTGAAAGATTTTCGCCTACAAACACACAATCACATATATATTATCCAATTTCCAATTTCATTATGACCGTCTTAGAATACAATACCAGTATTTTTCCCAAAAACACAAAACAATATGATCTATATTTTTGCACGAGAAGAATTTAGATGCATTCTGGGTAGCACCCAACCGTAATGTTGGGTACTCAGGTGCACCCAAGTTCTTCTCTATTTGAAATCAAAGTCAAATACTCAAACTACCCATTAGGATCGCTATCATATACACTATACCTATATGTGGAGCCCACAAAATTATATCTAACGTCTCAATTTTTCTTTTTTTAAAAAAGAGGTTGATAATACTTTTTTTTATAGAAAATTTTAAATTTTTTAGTCCTATTTTTAATTTGATTTTTTCTTTTAGTGTACTCACGAGAATTCGATCTCTATGCCAAGAATATTAAACTAAATAATAGTTGAAAAATTAAATCATTAATGTATTAAAATTAAAATAAATTTAATCCATCTTTTTATAAAAATTGAAACTCAGTCGACTCAAAATCACAACTTACACCAAAATTTTGAAGAATATTATTCAATGGATGAGAAAAGGAAAAATGGCACTGAATGGTCAGAACCCCAAATTTATTATCAGGGTTCGACCCCAAACTTATTGCAAATTAGGGTTGACGTAATTCTGTTTGGCAATAAATTTGGGGTTCTGACCCTTCAGTGCCATTTTTCCATGAGAAAACTGACGAGAAAATCAATTAAAACATAAATATAAAAGAAAAGAAAAGAAACTTACGGATTTGATGAGATCGAGATTCAATTCTTCCGGCTTGAGAAGCATATCGGCGCTAGGGTTCCGGTAGAACATAAACTCACGCTCACCGTCGGCGCGTAGAGTGACGAAGGCCAAGGCGGTTCTAGCACCTTTATCGAAGCACATTCCGCTGCCGTCGACGCCGTGATCCTTCACGATCTTCGCCAACATTAGCCCAAACTCATCGTCGCCGAGCTTCCCGACAAAGGCGGCGCGGCCGCCGAGCCGGGCGATGGCGATGGCGACGTTGGCCGGAGCGCCGCCGGGAGCCTTGAGGAATCCAGGCGCCTCCGCCAAAGAGACGCCGGAAAGCGTGGGGACGAAATCGATCAACATCTCACCGAAACTGACGATCATGCCGGTGGGCAAAGCCATTGGAGAAGAGGAAAGATATTTCTAGAGAGAGAAAGTTATCGAATAGTTTTCTAGAGAGAGGGGAAGCGATGAATTGATCGAAGGGAAGAGGAAGTTATTTATAGAGGAATTGATGTAACGTAATCCGTACTGGGATTGGAAAATAAATTAAATCAGACTTTCCGGAACAAAAACAGTAATTATCCTTTTCTTAACATATAAATTTAGATTTATTTTTGTTTGACTCGGCCATGTGGTTTTTATTGTTACCTTAAAATATTGTTCGGTTCAAATTAGAAAATTGCAACGACTTTCTTGAATCATTACTTTAATATCTATACTTTGTTAATTGTTGCAAGAATATTGGTTTTGAGGAAAATTAATAAATAATAAACAATAAATTAATAAATTATTAGATTTCGCATTGAATTTTTATAAATTTGAATCTTCGACTGACTTTTTTCTTTTTTTAACACAATCTTCGACTGACTTATTCCTCACAAAATTTTCAACCTAGTTTTTTCCTTTCTAAATTTTTAACTTTTTGTGGGGTAATTGTTTTTTACTTTCTTTTCGCTTGTGTTGTAGAATTTTTTTTCTTTTAATGTCCTAATCCACCTGAGAGATTCTCATTTCAATTTGAGTAATACTTGAATAAGGTAAGTATTTTCACTAATCATTCTTCACAGGGTAATCATTAGCCAGTAAGTAATAAGCTCAAGGCATGCTATCTTCTGCCCATATGGTGTGATATTTATTGAAGATTTATTTATAATCACTCAAAATAACTTTTCATTTCTAACCACTCATTTTTAATTATTCATTTTTTTAACTATTCAATCATTATTCATTTTAAATCTATATCCAAATAAGTTAGTGCCTCTAACTCTTCTAAATAAAAGCCAATTTTTTATTTCCAACTACTCAAAATAATTTCTCAAATTAAATCCAAAACCTCATTCAAACACCTCGAAAAGTGAATCTTTAATGAGTTATTGAATTTTTTATTATAATTTATAATAGAACCCTAATATATTTAATTTCTTTTCAAGAAAAATCTATTGAATATAAAATTTTCATGAACTTTCAAAGTGCCGTTAACAAAATTTAAATCAAAGATTTACGAGGCAAAAATTGAAAGATTTAGATGTGTTGAAACACGTATATTGGTGCTATATATATATATATATATATTGAAATAAATGAGTGTATTGATGAAGGATAAAAAATTTGCAACAAAGTGTAGGGTCTAAAATTGATAGCATATAAATTTATTGTCACTTTTTTTGTTGAATTAATCATTGAACAACTTACCGAATCCATGGACAAAAAAAAGGTGGCATGGTATCAATTTATTCAACACACCATAGAATATACTTCTTTACTGATATTTGGAATGAGAACTTAATTAAAATGTTAAAATAGCATCATCCCAGGTTACCATTATTCTCATATCATTTACCTAACAATTACATATGCGCGTTCGCTTTTAAAATAATAGTATGGTGAAATGAAAACAAAATTGTAAAAGTAAATACCAATAATTGAAAGTACGCATAGACCAAGAATTTAGAATTTAGAGCATCGAATTTTGTTGCACTAATTTATTTACAGAAAATAAAATAAAATAAAAATAAAAGTGTTGCAAAAAGGAGAATTAGAAACCAAAATAGGAAGAAGAAAAAAAATGAAACAGATATTTTAGCACCCTAGGAAGAAGCCTTGATCAAAGCTGCGACATCAGCCTCTGAAGGAAGAGCTGGAATTGCTCCTTTTTGTGTTGTTGTAATGGCTCCACATGCATTTGCAAATCTCAGGACCTCTCTAAGTCTCTTCTCATCCTGCCGTGAAATAAAAGTTGGGTTATTTAACTATTATGATTATAACTCTTTTAAAATATAGTAATTAAGTACCTCGAGAATAGATTGATCATCGACAATCTTGCAAAGAAGAGCACCAACAAACGAGTCGCCAGCTCCAGTTGTGTCCACAGTCTTGACCTTAAATGGATCCACCAAGCCTCGGAAGTTCTGTGGTTAACCAAGAGGAAAGGAGAGTATTTGTTTGGAGCTCTACTAAGATAAGACCCAATGTTTACCCCTCTTATAATTTACTCATTGTTTGGGCCTTCAACAACAATTACCTATGATCATTATTCATCTCACTAACCTAACCATACACATTCCAACTTTTCTTACTAACCATTACATGCACCCTAATGGATGCAGAGTCCTGGCAATTATATTAAAATGTAGCCAAAAATGATAAATGAAGGGTCAAAGAGTCATGGAAGCACTTCACCCAAAAAAAACTTATGTTTTGGAAGCAAACAAAATGGGCTAACCAACCAATGTAATGAATGACAGGTAATAGATTTGAAAGAAACCAACAATTTACAGAGAGGCCCTACAGATCAAAAACCACATTTACAACTATGCCAGACCCCACAGTCTAAGAAAACAGTATCCACACATTTAAAAGGTGCATTACTCAGCTACTTCCTAGCTGTAAATTTTTCCTATAAAAGGGACCTTAAATTTTACGTTAAACACAAATACCAAAAGTCAATATCAACGGATCTGGTGAAAAGTTTTTATTGGTCTTAAGGAAACACACAATAAATTAATTGCTATATTGAACCTTTCACTTTATAATTAACCACTAGGTTTCTTTTTGTGGGTGTTATTAGAACATGAGGATATCTATGCAATTCCCAGATCTATCCTCTATAACCCAACAACCAGCCTTTGACGGTAAGAAAAGCTATAAAAAGTATCCCCAATTTGTTTTTGTTTTTTTTTCAAGTAGAAACGAAGACAATTGTTGCCTGAATTGTGACAGGGCTTTGAATGGGCTTTCTAAGCATTATTGATTCAGCTTTCATCAAATTTCTAAGATAAGTCAAATATTCTGACTCAAAACATGAAGGTAGTTAGACAAACAATCGATTATATCTTCAACAGCCCATTGCTAAGCTCTCACCAACCAAACAAATGGTCCAAAGAATTCAACTAAGATTATGAGGAAAATAACATAGGATCAAAACACCATTTTGGACTCTCGTGCTTTTGGAACTCCCAACTTTTAAGTTCAACCCTTCTAGAAGTTCAAATTTAGCACACATTTGATATAGTTCCTACATTAATTTGACTATACAAACAGAATAGTATCCTTAGTACTTACCAAATCTTAATAGACTAACATGACTAAATTTGAACATTCAAAAGTATAGAGACTACCTTGGTGTAGTATTTGCAGCCATGCTCGCCAAGAGTGAGCAGGAGGAGCTTCAAGCCGTCGTGCCAAAGCGACATGGCGGTTTCATCATCAATCTTATCGGACTTGGTGAGGAATTTGAGCTCATCATCACTGACCTTGATGATGTCGGCCTTGTTCCAAATGCTCTTGATCTGTGTACGGGCCTCATCCTCGGAGGGCCACAAAGGCAGCCTCAGATTTGGATCGTATGAAAGCAGAGCACCTGCTTTCTTGGCCTCCTCCATTGCCTTCATATGAGCAGATCTGCAGGGCTCTACAATCAAGCTTATTGATCCATAGTGAAAGATTTTCGCCTACAAAAACAAAATAATTTCAACATTTTGCAATTATTTATTGAACATAATCCAATTTCAGAGCACATTAGTTGTCAATGGCACATTATTTATCACATCACTGTTCTACTCGAATTCGAAACTAACAGCCAGAAAAATCAATCGATGATAATAAATCAGTGCAAAAACATATCGAAAATGAAAACAAGAAGAGAAAAAATAAACATACGGATCTGATGAGATCGAGATTCAATTCATCGGGCTTGAGAAGCATATCGGCGCTAGGGTTCCGGTAGAACATAAACTCACGCTCACCGTCGGCGCGTAGAGTGACGAAGGCCAAGGCGGTTCTAGCGCCTTTATCGAAGCAAATTCCTCTGCCGTCAACGCCGTGATCCTTCACAATCTTCGCCAACATTTGCCCAAACTCATCGTCGCCAAGCTTTCCAACGAAGGCAGCGCGGCCTCCGAGGCGGCTGACGGCGATGGCGACGTTCGCCGGAGCGCCGCCGGGAGCCTTGAGGAACCCAGGCGCTTCCGCCAGAGAGACGCCGGAAACAGTGGGAACGAAATCGATCAACATCTCACCGAAACTGACGATCATGCCGGAGCCGGTGAGCAAAGCCATTGGAGAAGAAGAAAGATATTTTTAGAGAGAGAAAGTGATGGGAGATATTTAGAGAGATGAATTGAGCGAGAAGAATAAACTATTTATAGAGGAAAATTTTGGGGATTTTATTACGTAATCCGTTGTGAATAGGAAAATAATTTAAAGGATAAATCAGATTGATCGGAACAGAAAAGCTTGAACGTAAAAATATAATTATCCTTTTTGTGTAGTTTTTTTTATTAATTTTCTGCCTACTAAAATTTTGTGGTTGCAGTTTCTTCTTAATTTAGATACAAATCGCTTTAAAAAAAATTACACAAAATCTTTTTAGTGTGAGTGTATTAAATTTTATTTTTTAACATAATTTTGATTTTTTTTTGTTTGAGTCGGTGTAGTGATTTATTGTTATTTTAAAATATTGTTTGGTGGTCAAACGAAGCATTACAATATTTACTATCTAATAATTAAAATGTTTTTTTTTTAAGTATTCTAATAACTAAAAGTTTATCCAACAAAAAAGAATTTAATATTTTATCTTATCTTATCTTAATATTTAAAGTGTGAGAATCATTTTTTACAATTTTACTTTAATAATTTATCCAAAAATTATTTGAATTTGTGAGTGATATTCAATAAAATATTGTAGTTATGATATAATGTATTTTTTTTTATTGTTTATATATTATGGTTATGGAAAATACTTTTTATTTTATAATTATTATATTCACTATATATATATATAGATATAAATATAAAATGTTTCGCTCATTTATTAAGAGAAACTTTTATAATAATTTGAGTTCACATCTTCTTCCTTTTTTTTTGTTTCTCTTATATATATATATATATATATATATATATATATATATATATATTTTTTTTTTTTTTTGAGATCCTCTTATCTTTGTTT
>JBBMEF010000003.1:12265037-12280887 GCA_037832685.1 Sicyos baderoa
AATTTTAACGGTAAGGGTATTATTGAAACTTTTGTTAAAGTTCAAGGGCAATTTTGATACTTTTGAAAGTTCAGGGGTATTTTTGAGACAAACTTGAAAGTATAGGGGCATTTTCTATAATTTAGCCTTAAAAAAAAAAGTGAAAACAATTTTTATTTTATTTTTTTTTGGAGACCTAACAATGTTTGTTCGGTAGTGGAATAGGAAATTATAAATTAAAAGAACAATGATTAAAAAAGTACTATAAGAAAAAGTTAAAGTTAAATGTGTAGTTCACAAAACTCTTATATTTGATTTTTATTTGTATTAAAACAACAAATTTCTCTATATTTGTTTGAAAATATAAATTAATTTGTGAGCCGTTGATTATTAATTCATACATTATATTAAGTCCAACTTTGCTTGTTTTCGTTTATAGTCCAACTTTGCTTGTTTGCTTGTTTGTTTGTTATTTTTGTTATCTTTTGTTATTTATTATTTTTTTTTTGTTAATAATATTATTTCTCTTAAATAAGATGAGAACGAATATTGATTTTTAGAATTGAATTCGTGACCGTGAAGGTGAGGAGGTAGATGAAGAGGTCATTCATGATGAAAGTATGAGAAGAGAGAAATGGTTTGATGGAGGCTACGTTGCTCTTCTTTACACAATTACTTACTAAGACTAAGTATATATAGTAACTTAGATTCTAACCTAAGCGCAATGAACCTTATATCAATAATTCTAATAGATTACAATCAATTGATCAAACCAATACGTTATCAATTGTTTTTGTCGAGTTCAATTCTTGTTGACTAGTATGATTAACCATTTATACTATAAGAATAATAAAATAAAATAAAAAATTTAGTACTATTTAGCGAAGGATTTAAGGGGATTCAACAACAATGTGACTCGCTCTCATTGTTTTTTTCTTTTTCTTTTTTTAAATTTTAAGTCATAAAACTTTAAGTCGCATTTGGAACAAAAACTATTGATATGAATGGAAAAGTATACCTTCATCATTTTTCATTTAAACTATAACAAAAAAGAATTGCTAATAGACCAAAATATCTATTGAAAATTCTATGATGTAAAAATTATGGGATAAGTTAATTAAGAACAAAACCCCTCTAACACATAGATACGTAGGAGACTCTACATTTTGAAATGTGATAAATATCGAGCACCACAAAATTTATATACTTTATAAAATAATTTTTCTCTAAAATAATTTTTGGTGGCACCAGTGCCTCATCTCCAAAATGTAGGGATCTACACACCCATCATAAATTAATGAAAGAGATAAATTTTAAAATTACAAATAAAGATTAAAACGAAGTACTACACTATTATTGCCTTTGTTTTAATTTTAAGACTTTTTTTTTTCCAATCTTTTTAACACTCTTTAAAAGGTTTTTTATTTTCAATAATTGAATTATGGGTTTTTTTTTTTTTTTTTTTACTTTTTATGAATTATAAAAAAGAAAGAAATTTTATGGATATTAAAACATTAGAATTTTTTTTTAAATATAATAAAAATTGATTTAAATATAGCAAAACCAGTGAGCATATATTTGCTTAGCTTATGACATTTCATCCTACAAACGACCACTTTAATTAAGTGAAACAAATGCTTTAATCGATTAAATTAATTGAAAATAATTCAGTAAAATTGGTTGTAAACGATGAAAGTATAAATATTTTATCATGTATGAAATATTTTTAAAAGAAAATTTGTTATAGATAACAAATTCTTAACATCCTTATTTTAATTATAACAAATATTTTTAATAATGTTTCATACATAGTATTACTCTCAAACAAATGAGGGTCAAACTTATGATTATAGAGTCGAACTGAATTACTGCCTAACAATAAATCAAATCCACCACTAACCTTTACGGTTAATTATTACATTTTAAAAACACACAAGAATGCCTTGTTTTGTTTTGTCTTTAAAAAAAGTTTATATGTCAACATCTTATAGTCTTTATGTCAATATCTTAACAAACTAGTCCCTTCCTAATATGAAAGGTCGTGAAATCATGGTAAGAAGACATATCAATACATATGTAACTATTTTGATAATTAGTTTGCATTTGTTAGCTTGTAAGTAAAGTATAAAATCAAAGAAGTAATTATTTTTCAAAAAAAAAAAAAAAAAAATCAAAGAAGTAATTACAAGACAACTGAAAAAAGAAAGAAAAAAAGAGAAGTGGATTATAAGAGAAAAATATAAAAAAAATTAGATATTAATTGATTTTTTTTCTTTCTTTTTTTTTTTTTAAAATATTAATTGATTTGTATATTATGGACTTCCATAAGTATCATCATTGAATTATATTGGTTGAAGTCAATGAATGAAGTTTATAATGTATTTTACAAAAACAAATTGATTCTAACCATGTTTTCAACCTACTTCAATAAATATATTTATTGATTTCAAAATCAATGAAATTCATCGAACTAATTAACATGAATGACTTTGGTGTAATTTGCTTAGCGGCTATTTTTTTTTTTGGAAAAATTGCAAAAAAAAATTCAAAAAATAATTTTATAACAATTAAATCCTTAAATTTTAAATTGGATAATTTTCTCATAAATATTGCAATCAACTTGCTTACTTTACATTTGAGAAAAATTCTCACCTATATGAAGATTATAAACTTCTCCTAATATATATACTTTCAATCTCTCAAGAACCGTGTAACATTATAAAGAAATCTTACGATGACCACTTACTTAAGAATTAATTGTTTATAAATTTCTTTAACATCCAAATATTATAAGGTTATACGATATATCCCGCGACACTAATCAAGGTACGCGTAAAATGGCCTGAATAATCACGAATATAAAAAAAAAAAAATGAAACACTATAAATAAATTCAAACTCATTTCTTCTATGGATATTTTAACATATTATAGATTTTATGGAAAATTTTAAAATCTATCTTTGTAAATAAAAATGTGTTTGGATAGGTGATTTGTTACAAGATTAATCCAACTTTTAACTTTTTAACCTAGTGGATTAAAGTTGTTCCGTCTATGCTTAGTTAAGCTACCCAGAGACGAGGGGAGAGAACTCGTTTAGTTATCCACCGCCGGTAAATCCAACAATTGCCGCCGCGCCGATCCGATCGGATCCCGGCACTCACCTCCGCCATGGAGGATCGCCGGCAACACCAACAAGGAGAACCAAGCAAAGGCCCAAAACCTAGAAATCCAGTGCTCGAGCTCTGGTGGTTCTTCGCCATAGCAGCCTGCATCAAGTTCCTCCTAATCCCAGCTTACCACAGCACAGATTTCGAGGTCCACCGCCACTGGCTCGCTCTAACCCACTCCCTCCCTCTCTCCCAATGGTATTCCGACGAAACCAGTCCATGGACTCTCGATTACCCCCCTTTCTTCGCACATTTCGAGCGCTTCCTTTCAATTTTCGCCAACATTATCGATCCCCAAATCGTGCATCTCCATAAGGGTTTAGATTACAACGCCAACACCGTCGTGTACTTCCAAAGAACCACCGTTATCGTGTCCGATCTGTGTCTTCTTTATGGGGTTTTTCGATTGACGAGGAATTTGCCGCCATTGAAGCGGGAATTGATCTGGGTTTTGGCTGTTTGGTCCCCTGCGCTTGTGATTGTGGACCATTTGCATTTTCAGTACAATGGGTTTCTTCTAGGGTTGCTTTTGATTTCCCTTTCGTGTTTGGAGGAGGGGAGGGATTTGATGGGCGGGTTCGTTTTCGCGGTTTTGTTGTGCTTTAAGCATTTGTTTGCTGTGGCTGCGCCGGTTTATTTCGTTTATTTGTTAAGGCATTACTGCCGGGGAGGATTGGTTAGCGGCTTTGGGCGCCTTACAGTAATGGGATCTGTGGTTGTGGCTGTTTTTGCTGCAGCTTATGGGCCGTTTGTCTATCATGGCCAGGTATCAAATTATCAAATATCTGCTCATGTTTATGTCTTGGTATGATGTAGAGTTCCATTTGAGCTTGAAATTTTGTTTTTGGCTGACAACTGGAGTGTTTAGGCGACCATTTTGCTATAGGATAAGTTTATCAACATGAATTTCAGTACATTGGATTTGTAGACACCTCCCGTGTCTCTATTCCTTCGATGTCTCCCCGTCTCTGGCCTAGGGACGGGTGTGGTTACTCTTGTTTCGTAAAAAAAAGAAAACATTGGTTTTTGTTGCTGTATTCTTTTTTTTTTCCACTCACTTGAAATTTTGTTTGTGGCAAGAAATTGTTGTGTTTAGGTGACCAATTTGCTTCTATGTTAACTTTTTATTAGCATGGATATGAGTACATTGATTTATTCATGCTGTATTATACTATACCTTCTTTAATGCATGGGTTTTTTTTTCCGATGAATTTAATGCATGGGTTTTAGGTGAAACTTCATCCTACTTGTATCTGTTCATCAGTCAAGCATAGGCTAGTCTGCAAGGTTGGGCAGGGGACTATTGAGAACTGAAATCCGGTGGGGCAGAGCAGAGTATTAAGTTAGATGTTAAGAATATATCGAAAAAAAATGTCTTAGTTTTTTGATATCCGTGACTGTCCGGGACAGCTCTTACGCACCTCGACTAATGGCACAGGACCATTTGAATGGCAAGGAAACCGGTAGGAAATTAATTCCTAGGTAGGTGGCCACCATGGATTGAACCCATCACCTTTTGCACCCCAAGACCTTCTTTGACTAATTAAGCTACTCCATGATGGTTCGAAAAAAATGTCTTAATTGTAACTTTTGTAGATTTAATGTAGTATTGGAAATCTTGTGTTCAACCCAAAGTGCTACAATGTGATTTCCTCTTAAGTTAAGCTTATTGGTTTAGAGGGGATTCAGTGCTAGGGACACTTCTCATCTCATCTTGTAACTTCCTATGTATGGGATTCATCTCTCTCTTAGATTCCACTGCCTCAAACATTATGCAAATTGCATTATATACCAACCTCATGTTATTACAGAACAAACAGATAATTTCTCTTCTGGAAGCTAATCAAAATTTATTGACTGCACTGCACTCCGTTCTATTTTTGTATTTATAGCTTCTGATTCTTAGCAGGGACATCTAGTTAGTTACATTACACTCACAACTCACAAGTTTGTGCGTTCAGAAAAAACTTTGCTTATAACCATGATTCCCTGGAAAAATTTATGACTTCTAATATATTCCTTGCAGATTCAGCAAGTTATCGGGCGCATGTTTCCTTTTGGCAGGGGACTTACCCATGCATATTGGGCCCCAAATTTCTGGGTGTTCTATATTTTACTCGATAAAGGACTGTCAATCTTACTCAGAAAACTTGGATTTAGTATCAAGATACCAGCAGCTTCGTTTACTAGTGGTCTAGTTGGTGATTCATCTCCATTTTCGGTTCTACCTCAGGTAATTTTCTATGATAAACAAAAGCTAGGTGCAGATAATTGGGATAGTAGTGAATTGTAGTTAACCCATCAACGCAAACCATTGATTTTGTCGTGGACTGATCTCTCGACATCCATTAATCATCATAGGAAGTTGTCCATTCATGGGCTTTTTAAGATATGCCAGCATTCTCATAGATGAAGAAGCATTGGTTGTTAGTCTTAAAACTTCTCATCACTCTCATCTGAGCATTACAACCAGTTACTGGTTTTTTTAAAGGTAAATATGGAATTCATTTCATTGATGATTATAAACAAGTGGTTAGAAATGAGGAGTTATCAGTAGTCCTAAGGTGTCATCATTTGAGTTTCCATTTATATAAAGACTGAATGAAAACATTTGCACAAGTGCAGTAGTTCTAGAAATTCTTTGCTTTAAGGTGGATAATTTGTGGTCTAGGCATTCCATAGCTTATGATACATTATAGGAGTTTTCTTAAAAATAATTTATTGCTTTTGTGTTAATCACTTTGAGATTTGAACTTCGATATATGAATCCATTGAATGACAGATCACTCCCTTGACAACCTTTGTTCTGGTGCTTCTAGCTTTGTCTCCTTGCCTATTCAAAGCTTTCAAAGATCCTCAGCCACGAATGATCGTTAGATGGGTGGCCTATGCTTATGCATGTGGTTTTATTTTCGGGTGGCATGTTCACGAGAAAGCATCACTTCACTTTGTAATTCCCCTAGCTGTTGTTGCAGTGCGAAGTTTGGAGGATGCCAGGCATTACTTCTTACTATCAATAGGTAACTTCTTTCTATTCATTGCATTATATTTAAGTAGCCCTAGTCTGAGTATTGAGCTTTATGCAAGAAACATTTGGTTAGGATCTTGACGATGTTAACCTCTCTGGTGATCTGATTCTGCAATGACAAAGTTTAAGCTTTTTGATCTAGAAATAGGATGATAAGGATCATTTTTGAAAATTCTATTAAAAGTAATCTTGTTACTTCTTTTTGGCTACAATGTCATCGTGGCTATTGCAATACGTGGGCAATGGCTTTGGAAGTTCGGTTGATTCTTGCATTGTCCTTTTCACTTTAAAATCGTATAGCCATCATGAACCAGGATTTGGAATCCGGATTTTCCTCTATGGATACTGGCATTCCCCTACGTCCCTTGCGGCTTGACCCCGTTACCAACTAAGACTATCCTCAAACCAACACAGTGTTCCTTTCAGGATCTTTTGTCCTCACTCACATACATCCTAGGAAAATTTCCAGGTGGTCACCCAATTTTGAACTACACCAATTTGATTGTGTAGTTCTTACAATTGAGCCACCGAAAAAGAAGGTGTACCTTGTTGGTATAGGTAGTACAAATCAATTCTTTTTAAACATTTCTTAACCATGACTTCCTCTCATTCAGATGTGATCTTGGTTCATTCATGTACCCCTCCTAAATTCGGGCGTCACATTGACTATTCTCGTGAGACGACCTGCTTGGCCTTACAATATCAACATTTTGACCTCCAACAATCCCATCTAGTAACTAGGCGACCAATCTTCCTCTTAATGTTATATCTCTTATCTTTTAGGAAAAGAAAATAAACATTATTTTCCTACCTTTCTTCTTATGGTTCTATCGATCTAATATTACTTTGCTTATGCAGTATCTTGCTATTCTTTGTTCCCACTTCTTTATGAAGCCCAAGAATATCCCATAAAAGTGCTGCTATTGCTGTTGCACTCCAGTCTAATGTGGTTAGGATTTTCTGCACAATTTGACAAAGGAGATCCAGTTAAACAAGCCCCATCAAAGACCAAGAGACATGCACAAACAAAGAGAAGCACGAATGCAACTGGAGAACCGTTCCGTGTTAGACTCGTCGAGAAGGTTTATCTTGTTGGTCTTTTGGTAGTTGAAATCTGGGCTCAGTTTTTGCACCCTTTTATTCTAGGTGACAAGTTTCCTTTTGTGCCACTCATGTTGATTTCTGTGTATTGCTCTCTTGGAGTCATGTACTCATGGATTTGGCAGTTGAGATCAATTCTTAAGCCTCATACTAACTGAATCATTTATAGTTAGCCCTTTATGTATACACTGACATTTGGTACAAGTTTTGATGTTTTGACTACTTCTTTTGTTTAACACTTCCAATATACACTGTAGAAGTTATAAACTGAAGCATTATTTATCTGAAGTATTTTTCAAGATTTATCATGGTTTTCAAGCGATTCCTTAATAAAATGATGAAGAATTTGAAGTCATTGTGGGTGCAACAAAAAAACTGAATCGAACCGAACCAATTCCAGTTTTTTAGCACAACATTGGGTATATCGGCTAGTAATTTGAAAAATCGAAAAGATTAGATCAATTCTGGTTTTTATTTTAAAAGATAAAAAAAAACTGAACCAAACCAAAATATATATTGAGTCATATTCTTTCAATTATTTGGAAGATTTTTTAAAGTCTAGAAAATCAATCTCTTATCAATCCTTTAAATGTCAATATATTTTTCAAACGAAAGTACCTTAATAATTTTAGTTAATTTTCAATAAATTCAAAAATAATTTCGACCTTTAAAAAAATTATTATTTATGAGACTTTATTTTTTGTGAGAAATGTTGTTTTTAATATATTAAAAAAAATTAGACATTGAATCCAAAACTGATTAGAATTAATTGAGAATCGAATTAATGATTCTATACTTTAAAATTCGAAGATATCGGTTCGATTGTCGGTTTGACAGTGTTATGTTTTTTTTTTTTTTAAATAAATAAATAAGTGCCTCCCAACTGAAGCCATGTTCCCTTTTAAACCCTTTAATTAATGAGTAATCCTTCTTTAACCTTCTCCAACATAGGCTCGTTATTATATTTTTTGATTTGGAAAGCTACCTATCCCATTATTAACATCTATGGTACATATGATTTTAAACAATAATATAAGTACTATTTAGATAATTTTATTGTCAACATGAACAGTTGCTCATCAATTTTAGTGTATGTCTAATGATTAAGATGTCATGGATATAAATATTATTCAAGATATAATGTGATTTTAATGAGGCGATAACAATTTAATTTTTCAGTTTTACTATTTTTAAAATGGCTTTGGCTTCTTTGCACTTTTTTTTTTTTTTTTGATAATGTTTGATAACCATTTTTTTTTTTCACTTTTAGTTTTTGGTTTTTTTTGAAAAAAATATTGTATATATTTGATGAATGTTCTTTTGTTTTCTAAAAACTAAAATTACTTTTGACAACTGTTTTTTATTTTTATTTTTAAATCAAAATTGATTGTTTTTAATATTTAGTAAAATAAAATAAAACTATTTTAGATGTTCTTTTATCACTAATTTAGCATTTTTCCACAAAAAAAAAAAAAAAAAATAAAAACTGATTTTTATAAAATATTTTTTAATTTTTATAATTCATTTAATAATATAAAAGCATTTAAATTTTAAAAATAAAAGTAAAATACAAAATGATTATCAAACCAAAATTTAGTAAGCTTTTCAGCTGTCCTACAAGTTTCTTGATTTCTTATATACTAAAAAGAAGCTCAAATTTTTATAATTTGTCTTTATTATACTTAAAAAAAAAAACTTGTTCAAAACAGTTATAAGTTGTTTTTAAAACCGAAAAACAGATTTTATTTTTTCCCAAAAAAAAAAACAGATAAAAGTTAGTTGTGCAGAGTGGGTCCCCTTCAATCAACGTGTACTTGAACCCTATATCAAAATCATGTAGTTGAGAAATGGTTGAGATTTTTATTTATTTATTTATTTATTTTAACAGAATTGGTTGAGTTTTTTGACATTAATTGTGGAAGAAGTTAAAAATATAAATTATTTCTATGAAAAATAAAACAATTTTGTTTTTATGTTTCTCTTTGAAATTATGTCGGTTAACATATTTTTGGTGAGTATTTTGATTTTCCACTGAAATTTTTAAAACCAAAGTTAATTTTTTTTAAAAACCATTTTTTTAAACTTAAAAGTTCTGACTTGATTTTTTAAAACGTTTTCAAAAGTATGTGATAAAACCAAGAAGACAATATATGTGAGTAGTTCGACTCTTTTTATTTAATTAAAAAAAATTGTGAGTTGATAATTTGATTGTTTGATGAAAATCCAGTTCAATATTAAAGTCATTTGTTTGATCTCGAAAATCGATATTTGATTCTCATTTATTTGAAATTAGTAGTATTGTTTTTGTCCTAACTTCTACTAAAAAAAATTTCATGATTTGCCTCTTATTCAAATGAATCTGAAATTTGGGAATTATATTCCAAACACTTCAAATGTTACATTAGATTAGCCAAAAGTATATTTCAGATAATTACACCATAACTATTATAGGATGACTCAATTGATCAAATAGAACTTTAAGACCCATAAAATGATGGGTTCAAATCCTAGGTTCAAATCCCATAATAACTATTTACCTAGGAATTAATTTCTTACAGATTTTACTAGTAATGACTTTTCTATTTCCGTCTCGCGAATTTCATATTTTTTTAGTGGGAATTGGAGTGAGGATTCTCGAAGGATTTATTATTATTTTTTAATTTTAAAAAAATAAAAATTTCCCCCTAATTTTAATCTTTATAAGTATTTTTTAAATCATATTTCAAATAGTTAAATTTTCATTAAAAAAAAGTATATTTTTTCTTTTAAAAGTTTAAACGGAAAAGAATAAAGAAAAGGGGATGAAAAATACATTTCTCGTCCCCGTTTAGTAGTTCGTACTCATCCCTCCATCTCTCACTTAAATGTAGATTCATTATCCTGTTAGCTAGGGGTCACTAAGCTTAGAAAGAAAAGAAACATTTGTAATAGAGAGGTGAGGTTGTGTGTCTCATTTAGACACGTACGTATATGAATTAAATAGTTATAAATAAATCATTAACTTTAGTAAGTACTAATTATACATAAAATGTTGATGACCCCACACATTGAAGTTCATATCATAGGATGATGAGCATATCATATATAAATTTGAGGTGGAAGCTTTGCCACATTCAAACTACTAAGCTCTCTTATTCAACAACAACGTGGCTAGCTGTACTCTTCTTTGCATTAATATTAAAAGTGGTAGTAGCTGTTAGTGTGGCATGAAATTATACGAAAAGCTATCAAATGGATTCGTGATGCAACAGTTTTATTATTTGGTTGTAAACCAACTCAACACCATTGTTACAGGTTCGATCTCTAGAATTAGTATTTATCTCTCTTTCTTCGTTATGTATTAAAAAAAAAAAAATTATATGAACAACTTTAGTTTCAAGATTTTGTTTCTGGGCCTTCTAGTTTGTTCTTATTCCTGTTTTGCCCATACCTGTCTTTATTAATGCTTTCCCCCCTTCAAACTGCCCTTTGCGAGACTAATAAATTAGCTTCCTTTCACTTTTTTAATTTCATTTTTGCATATTTTATATCATGCATTTTACTGTGTCGATATTAATTTTTAAGATCGAATTTGTGATTGTGAAGTTAAGTTGAATTACAACCAATCAATGAATCGAGTAGAAAGTCTATTTGATTAGAATACACATGATTTCACTTTTCTTCCTTTAATAGGGTAGAAAGTCTATACATAAAAAAAACTTTGTTTATCCAACAAATATTGTGTAATGATCTCTACTTTCCTTCCAATTTGTTGGGAAGGGGATATTTTTCCCAAACTTAAATTTAATATAAAATATCCATCTTTGCAATAAAAGATTTACTTTTCTTGCCATTTAGTATAAATATTTGTAATAATGATCTCTATTAGAGTGTAGTCGGTTCGGTTTATTGACCAAATAATTGGAGTTGAACCGCTCCAAACCGATGTATTTCTATCATGTTGTTGGCTATGTATTTCTCTATTTTAGTGCCTAAAATATATGGTTTTAAAAATATAACAATTTTTCTCCTTTTTTAAGCCAAATTTCTCTTTCTTTTTAGTTATTTGTACATACATATTACATAATGATATTAGTTCAATGATTCTCATTATTTGCATTTTTTTTTGTTTGAGGTTTCAATATGTTTTTTTAAATATTATTTTTTTTGTTTAAATTCAACCATAATTAAATGTGAGCGATTCAAACGATAACGAAATGGTTAGTGAATCATATCACTATTTTTTTAGCCTGATGGCCATTGGAGATCCAAATACACATATTGTTATACCTAAGTAGACAATATTATCTATGTAAAAATTTGTTAAGAGTGTTGTGTTATTCCTAAACGAGTGCTATTATAGTCATGTCTATGATTTATTATACTAAATATTTCTTTTAGAGGATGCTCGGTCTTTATAAGTGAAGAATTGTTGAAAGTGTGATCAAAATCTTACGATGATTACACATAAAGTTTCATTCAAAATGATAATGATTCCATTTTTTTTTTATCTTATACATGGGACAGATTGATATAGTGTGATAAAACTATAATTTAATTATTTTTAAATATTTATTTGAAACTCATAATCTCTTAATTTTGAGCACGTATTTAGGCTAATTAAACTATATTTTATCTGTCAAGATTATCTAATTCTAGTGCTTAAATATAATATGAGATCTAATATCATATTAAATTAACACTGTTTTCTTATTAAAACTAATTGATAACAAGTTCAGTATATTTGAATCACCTACAAATAAATGATTTTCTAAAATAATAATAATGATCAAACTAGTTAACCATTTATTAAAAGGGTTAATGACGAGTTGGTTTATTGTTTGGTGGTAATCGTTGTTATTTGGCATCCATTGTCATTAAGGTTTGTAGGTTTTTCGTTAAGGTTTGTAGGATAAATGAGAATAGTGATACCCTTTATGTAGGGTTTGTGATCTATCTCCACCAATTTGTACTGAAAAAAGCAATAATTTTTTATTTCTTTTTAGTTCTTTGTATACAATACCTAATGATTTTTATGTTGGACAAACAAAGTTGTCCCACATTGCTAAGAATAGGAAAAGATCTTGTGTATATAAGGAAGGAATAACACTTCCATTGATACGAGGTATTTTGGGAGATGCCAAAAAATAAAGTCGCGGAGTTCGTGATTGTTCGTTATCGCTAACACTTATTATGGTGTGCATTTATCTATTCTCGTTTTTCTTATATAAATTCATTTATTTTATTGTTGGATGTTCAAATTTTGTTATACGACAAAAATACTTTTTCAAAGAGAAAAATATATTTAGAATATCAAGTTAAATCTAAAAAGTTTCACCTTCTCACAACCACACTTTCGGCTTTTTATACAAATGAAAAAAAAAAAAAATTGTCCTAGGAAGTAAATGAATAAATTCGATATAAAGGATAAATACTTTCAAGAAAAAAAGAACACTTTATTGGACTTAAATTTTTTTTAAAAAAATTGTTGCTTTCTCACAACTATATTTTGTGCCTCTCCAATACATATTTCAATATTGTCATGACTCATCCCTTTGAAATAAATGAATAAAATAACACGTCTGCATATATATAATTAAATTAAAATACTGAACATACATGTGAATCTTGATTTATTATTGAGCTAAAAAAAAGCAAATGAAGAGAAATAGAGTGACAATTATCCAACCACCAATGATATATATCATTAATTCAATGAACCATCTCAAATGGCATCCATTGTCCACTTTGGTAATTTCACTAATTTCACCATCCCAATAATTCTCTATATAATATAACCATTGGCTCCCATTTCCATGGAAAAGCTCAAGCTCCAACCTCTAAAACAATGGCTTCCAAACCAGGCATTCTCACAGATTGGCCATGGAAGCCACTTGGAAGTTATAAGGTATTATATATATATTATATATATATATATAATTTTGTAATAACAGTTGATATACGTTATTATATCGATCGATCAAAAGATTAAAAGTTCAATTCTGTATTAAGGACATAATGTTTGTTATATGTTGATATGTTGTAGTTTGTTATATTGGCTCCATGGGCGATCCATAGCACATACATGTACTTCAAAGGGGAAGAAGAGAAGAGAGATTTTAGTTATTTTTTGATATTTCCATTTCTGTTAGCCAGAATGCTTCACAATCAGATTTGGATCTCTTTCTCTCGCTACCAAACAGCTAAAGGAACCAAAAGAATAGTCGATAAACCGATTGAGTTCGAGCAGGTTGATCGAGAAAGTTCATGGTCAGTTTTTCTTTCTTCCTCCCCCTCTTTATAAACAAAGTTTCAACTAAATTACGAATAATTATACTTTTCAATACATTATGTGGTGATTCATTGGTTAAATAGAACTTTAAAGTTTATAAGTCGATGAGAACTCAAAATTTATGTTAAGATTTTTTTAAAAGGTATATTATAGAGTTAGAATTTTGTTTAGATGTTTTTTTTTTTTTTTAAAGTTAGAACTCTATTTTAATTTAAGAATAAGAATTTAGTTTCTATGACAAGTTATATAGTTTATAATCGATATTAAATTAAGTCGTAAAGATCATGTGTAATGATATAACTTTGTTTTTGGTTTAGTTAATCAATGACTCAACTCACTCGATTATTATTGACATGATCAATAGTTAATAATGTTATTTATTTGTATTGTTAATGTAATTAATATATTAATGATGTTTTGGAAACAGGGATGACCAGATTTTGTTCAATGGGCTGCTGTTCTTCGTGGGGAGGATGTTGTTGAAGAACAGTCAAAATCTGCCGGTTTGGAGGACGGATGGGGTGGTTATGACGGCGGTTCTGCACGCCGGCCCGGTCGAGTTTTTGTATTATTGGTTTCACAGAGCTCTTCATCACCATTTTCTCTATTCTCGCTACCATTCTCACCACCATTCCTCCATTGTTACCGAGCCAATTACTTGTAAATTTTTTTTCTCTCTTCAAACTTCTTACCTTTTCGATTCACTTATTTTCGATAACCTTGTTAAAAATAATCTTTAAAAATTAAGAGATAATAAATTCGATCCATCATCAATGATAACTGTTTATTTGATTGTTGTAAGACAAGACTGTTGAGGTATACATAATCTAACTTGAATATTCATAAATTCAAAAAAAAAATAATAATTTAAAGCCATGTTTGATTTGGATTTTTTTTAATAAAAACCAAATTTATAAGAGAAAAGTTAAGATGTGCTAAGACATAACTTAAACTTTCAATTCTCAAAAAAAAAAAAAAAAAAAAAAAAAAAAAAAAAAAAAAAACTTAAACTTTCATATTCATCCATCTAATCTAATTTATGAAACATTTGATTTGAATGATTTTTTAAATTTATGATAAAATAGAATTGGTCCAAAATGAACCATTTAGGTGGACATAAAAGTTTAAACCTTTTCCGAGCATGATTTAACATTTTTCTATAAATTAATACTTCCAATTATCATGATATTCTATGTTTTCTAAACAATTTTTTAACCTATGTTTTGCAAAATTAAGTTAAGTTTTGAAAACTAAGATTTTGTTAGATTGTTTGATATTTAATTTATGATTCTAAAAGTCATGTTTGTTCTTTCAATTTCATTACAATAATTTTTATCTCCAATATTTTTGACACCTTAACAAAAATTTTAAAATAAAAACAAAATTTTAATATATATTAAAAAATAGGTGAGAGGATAATAATAAAACATTGAAATCTAAATGTAGAAATGGTATTTATAGGTGTATTTTGAAAAAAAAAATCAATTATAAAATGAAGGGAAAAAATATTTTTTAAAAATAAAATTGCAAGAAATTTAAAAACGAAATAAATACAAATTCTTAAAAAGGAAGCATTGTAATTTACTTTTTCTAAGTTAAGGAAGTTGACCATACATTACATATTTTTTAAAATTTAAAGACGAAATAAATATAAATTCTTAAAATTCATAAGATAGAATTGTAATTTAAATTCTAAATAAATATTTTGTGTTTCTTGTTTATTTTTTTAAAATTAATTTTATTGCTAGTTAATAAAGTCAAATTTATTATAAATAAAGTAGTACTTGCTTTATGAAAAAGTGGAAACATGTAACAACAAGCAAGTAGGAGGTTGTTGAAACCTACATTTTCAATGTGCAAAGTAATGAATTGATAAATTTATTTTCCTAAAACTAGAGGAACACATGTTATGAAATGAACAAATGTTTGAGATGAAAAAATTAATTAATTGGAAAATAATGACAGAACTAATTTTTTAAGATTAATTAAGTGGAAAATAATGTCACAATTAGTATGTTAAGATAAATTAATTGCACTCACCTAAATTGCTAATGATGTGATCTATCTTTTAACTTTAAGAAATTTTGTTCACTTTTAAATTAAGAAATTGTGTTTACTCAAAGTCTATAAATATTTTTTACTCTATTAAAAAAAAAAAAAAAAAACTATATATTCATTGATTTTTAGTTTATTTTTAAAAATTAAGTCTATTAAAATTGCTTCTACTATAAATTTACATATATTTTTTTTTCTACTTTATTTATTACGAAAATTAAATACAGAGTAAAGCTTTAATATTAATA
>JBBMEF010000003.1:12280987-12306990 GCA_037832685.1 Sicyos baderoa
TGGTAGAAAAGTTAGAGAAATAAATGTATAATTATGTGTACTAAAAAAAGTATAATTATGTGTGAATATCAATTATCCTAAATAGATCTTGAACTCATTTACCATCAAACAAATGAATTGAAGATTTATTATAATAAGTCGTTAGGATCGGATATAATTTATTGGAAAGAAATTGTAAATGATCATTTTACAAAATAAAAAATCAATACAACCTACTCGAATTTTAATTTCGTAATTAAAAAGGTTATTGTACTTGGTTAAAGTCCAAGTGGCGTTTATTAAGATTCCTATGCAGTTTTTTCTTTTTTCTTTTTTTTAATTTTTTTAGAGAAGAGATTCCTATGCAGTTATCTATCGACACAGTGCAGGTATCAATAAAATTTAATATTTTGTCATTTATTTGTCTATTAAAATTTCATTTTCTCACTACAACTAGAAATTAAACCATACATCCTTAACAATAATTTTGAAATCTTCAAAGTATAGTACCATCTATACTTTATGTCACAATTACTCATATTTTCTCATAACAAACGAAAGTTTTTTGTCACATCGACTTACAATTCTAGCTCGTTTTTTAAATCCTCTATCCAAACCTACTCTAAATAACCTTGAACTTCCATCTAATTGTTATATGATTGTTTGTTATTAATACCACGACTAATTAAGTGGTATAAAATTAAGATAGTTTGTGGACAAAGAAATTGGAAAAAAGAAAAAAAGAAAAAAAAGAAATGGATAAGATAAAGTTTAGATAACATAGAGGAAAAAGAAAAAGTGCAAAATAGTCTTCAAGATAAAGATATTGAAGCAAGTTGCAGCCACATTATGTTAAAATGTGACACATAATATGACAAGTCTAAGCCAGAAAGCAATGTGATTAAATATGTGGGTCCTAAGGGATGTGATTGTGAGTGACATTTCCAAATAATATGGAAATTAATTTTGGGGGTGAAAATAGGATTTGGTTTAAATTAGGGGGCATGGGAGCAAAAAAAAAACAAACAAGCGGTACAATATCTAGGTTGTTCTTGTCTGCCGGTTTATCCAGATACAGTGGAAGAGAATTAGGTGTATTGGTAATTAAGAAAAGTAAGCGAGGGTAAAATAGGGATGAAAGAAAAAAAAATCGAAAACCAACAAAATCGTTGATGGAAGAATCAATATAAAACCGAATCAAAATAAGTGTAAACATAGTAAAATATAAAATATAAAACAAAAATGTTATTAATTTTATGATATTCATGAGAAATAATGTGTTTGGTGAGTAATACATAAAAATTTGAAAAACCAAATTGAAATTAAGATAAAAATTAAACAAATGAATATAATTCTCACTAAGATCAAAATAAAAATCAAACTTAAATCCAACTAAACTAAATAAAATTTGAATTAATAATTTTGTGATTTAGTAAACGTTACTTACCAAATGGATAAATAACATAATAATTTTATTGTTTAATTGTAAACTAATTCAACATCCACAAATTTAATTTCGAGAATTTATATTTATCTCTCATCCTCCCATATATATTAAAATAAAAAGTTAACGTTAACTAAGACTTAATTATTGAAATATCAAATTTATGAGTTTGATTGTTGGTTAAATATAAACTCGAACTGAAATCTTTTTTAAAATGGCATTTTAATTTCTCTAGAAGTTCAAGAAGAGGCCCACAGTGGACGATTATTTAATATTCGGAATATTTAGATTTATTTTTCTTTTTATAAAGGTTTTTTTTTTTTTTTTTTTTTTTTTTTCTGTTTGATAAAGGAATATTTTGATATTTAGAAAAAGCTAAAAAATGATTATTCTCGATGACTAGACTATGGGGCCCACGGTCCAATCAAAAGGCGACAGCAACAACGAAGCTGGAACACTTGCGCTACATACGAGGTCGTTGTCCTCTGGGCCCCACTTTCTGCCCGTGTCTCTCGGGCAGCCTTACAACGCTTGCCCGTCACACGTGCGCGGGATACAGCAGCACGAGAATCCACGACCGAGCTACGTGGCGGCTGGTTAAGAAGATAATCTTTTTTTCTTAATGCTTGATGAACAATTTCTTTATTAATAATGTTGTATTTTATTCCTTGAGTTATAATAATAATGATGTTGAACTCTACCTGTACCCTTTTAAAAATAAACAAAAAAGAAATCTAATTTTTAAAATTTAAATTTCATTTATATGATCAGACTATTTTTTACGTATTTAACTCGGATTTAATTTTAAAATTTATTATTTTTTTTTTGAAAATTCACATCCATATAAATTTTTATTAATTTTTCATTATTTATATTTTTAAAAATAACTTTTATTTATAACCAGTTATTTTTAATTATTTATTTATAATCATTCAATTATTTATAATCACTCGTTTTTTTATCATTCGTTTCAAATAAATTAAAATAACTTATTTTATCCATTCATTTTTAATAATTTCTTTTTTAACTATTAAAAATAACTATTCATTTTCCATCTGCATTTAAACAAGATTTTGACTCTAAATCTTTTACACAAAAATTACATCCAAACAAATTTTTGGATACAGCTTTCAATTTTTAACTACTCAACATAACTCCTCGATATTATTCTTAAAACTAAATATTACCTAAATATGTCAAATAAACAATCTCAAATATTAGTCATTTATTTTAACAAGTTAAATATGTGTTATCAAACATGATTTTAAGTTTTTAAAAACATAAACTAAAATCAGTTATCAAATATATATGATTTTTATTTTTCAAAACAAAAAACCAAAATTCAAAAAAATGAAATAATTATCGAATAGAGGGTTAACAATTTAATTTGTTTATTAAATAAAAACAATTTTATTTTAGGTACGTTATTAGCATTAACTAAGTTCCTTTTAATAAATCTTTGAAAATATAGTTTCTTTTAACTATATATTGAACAAGAATTTAGTTTTAGTTTTTTTTTGTATTCAACAATTAATTAGAGGTGATAATTTGAATTGACAACCTAATAACCGGTAATAATACTTTAAATTTTGAGATTTTTTTAGTATGAATTGAGAGAATAATGATTACAAATATTGATTTTATGATCAAATTTTTGATCGTGAAGTATAAATGAATTAACATTAAATCAGATAATCAATCGTGGTACCAATCTATTCGATGTTTTTTAGAATTATTTTTGAGAAAACTAATTTTTTTTTTTTCAGGATGTTTCATGAATAATAAATGAAAGAAAGAATTTATATGAATGTTAAAGTATTAGAAAAAGAAAATAGCAAAAATAAGTTCGTACCATGTTAGAGCTCAATTTATAAAAATAAATTGAATATTTTTGAAAGAAATATTTTTAAAGCAGTGCCACGTAAGATATCAAGGTGGGTACCACACAGACTTTGGCGTTTAGTTCACGTCAGAATGAGGCGACACGTCGGAAATAATTGATATTTGTCGTCTTTTGATTTTGGTTATGAAATAAGTAATTTTTTGTTTTTAAGATGTTAATTCTATGAAATTATTTCCTTTTATTCCAAGTTTATGAATTTTGTTTTATTTATGGAAAAACATTTAGCCACATGTTCATTTTGTTGTTGTAATTATTAATGGAAAGTAAAAATAATTCTCTGGTCAGAAAAAAAAAATATATTATTATATATTAGACCGCTTATCTATTTATACAAAATAAACAAAATAAAATCGATTAACAACTAAATAATAAAATCATTATGTCCATTTGATAGTTGATTATTTGTCTATATAATATAATACATTTGATAATAATAACTTTTTTGAGATCATAATATTAACTAAGCCGGGAATTATAGATCATAGTATATATATCAAAGTATGTGAAGTATTTATTAAAGTTTGTAATGTTTTGTGTATTTTTTTTTTTTGGGATCATAATGTTTTGTGTATTGACTTTATAGAAAAAAGTTTTTTTCGTAAATGGCACATGACCCACTTCAATTATTATTATTATTATTTAATAAAAAAAGATATTATTATTTAATATGTAGTTCTTAAATTATTGATAACATATAATTGAATATGTTATAGTATAAAACTTTCCTACACCATTATAATATTGAATATTTTTCTGTACTATTATAATATAGAATATTTTACAATATCTTCGTTAATTCATTTTGATAAAAAAATTATGTTGATTATTATTTTTCTTTGATTCGTTTGATAAAATATTGAGAATTTGAAGTGCTATTATATATTTCTATTTTTATTATTATTATTATGTTCTGCCAAAATAAGGTAAATCATAAATAGAGAAGAAGAGTCCCATGATAATTTATACAATATACAAAATCATGTTATAAAAGTGATTGATTTTCAATACAACCATGATTTCCAAAAACAAAATATATATTTTCAATACAACCATGATATTTTGGGGATTAGATAACAAAACTACCGCTTATAAATAGGTTTACCGTTCAACTCAACTTATTGTAACATATTCTTTCTCAATTTTTTTTTTAACTCTAATATAGAAATTATAATAATAATAAAAATAAATCGATGACATTATCTTTAATAAATAAAAGGTAAGTAAAATATTTGAATTCCTATTTTTTTTAATTATTAATTCATTTTTTTTTTATAAAACGTATAATCTCATAGTTATTAGGTCGTACCAGATGACAATAAAGTTATGCTACTTTTAGCAATTTATATATTAAGTTACTTTATTTTAATCCACACAATTTACTTAATCTTGCAGAAGTAATACTTAAGTAAGGGTGAGTAAGGTAAGGAATAAAATACTTACCCACTTTTACCACCACACATTTTTACTTTTTTATTCTACTTTAATATTTATCTCTCCATCAATCAAAGTTAATTTTTTTTAAAAAGTAAAAATATGTGGCTTTAAATGGGTAAATATTTTTAAAATATTTACACACACCCTTATCTAAGTATTGCTCATCTTGCATTATTTTTTTTTTATATTTTTTTTATCTAGTCAACAAAGTGCAAAGGTGCCTCAATATAGATGGTCAAGTAGGATAGATTCTAAAAAATATATTTGAAAATTCCATTTCTAAATCCAAAAAGAAGTCACAAATTCAAATAACAATAATTTTGTTTGGAGATAAGGTTAATTACTATTTATATGCTGATTCAAACAAAATTAAAATATATAGGTGAATTTATTTATATGTACAAAAAAATAATAACAATAAGATTTGAGAATTACCTTCCTATATAATGTCATAAAAGTATTGAAAAAATATAATAATAACAAATTTAAGGTCATGTTATATATATATATATATATATATATCGTAAATAATATTAAAATTAAAGTGGATAACAAATTTCAATGGTTGAACTTCAGCTTTTGGAATCACACCCATTTTCAATCATTAGGCTTCACAAAAATTAAATTAAAACCTATTTTTTAAAAATTTCACAACCATGATTTCAACTAAAGTACTATTTTTCTTATCCATTATTCTTGGTAGTAGATAGAGAAGTTTTTGTTTTCATTTATTTATTTAAAATAAGTAGATAAATAAGTTTAAACCTAAACATAAGGTTGAAGCTCTCTCTATATATAGATAGGGATTTTTATTCACATTTTGGACAAATTTGTCCTTTGTAGATTTTCTTTGTTCCTAGCTAAGTTTGTCTTTGTAGGTAGCCTTTGTTGGCCTCCCATTTATTTAATTGCATGATAGAGGTTTAATTTGTTCTTATCTTTTTAGCCATTAAAGTAAAGATGGAATATTGCAATTGGATAATAGGGTTGAATTTGTGGGACAAAAAGCTTTTGAACTTTAATTATTTGATGATTGATAGCTAATATGAAGAAAAAAGTGAAAGAAAGTGATTTGATCTAAATGAATCAATGATAGATGGAGCTTTATACTAATCCATTTTTTCCCCTTTTTTAAGTTTGAAATAAAGTTTTTCATTTTGATATCAAATATCATGACATTTCAATAATTCAAATACAACTGACAAATTTGTTGCAATTCTCATGAGTTTAAGAGAAAACAAAATTATGTCTTTTTTTTTTTCTTTTTTTTTTTTTTCCAACAAAAAGATAAGTATTTGTGTATGGTAATTGAAAAAGAAATATAAAATAGATCTCTATATATATATAATATAATATATTAAGTTACCTATCTCATTTCACATCATTATTTTATTTTAAGAAATATTTCTCTACGTATTGACAAGTAGAGTCACTCTACTTATTGCTTATGTGGCATTTTATAGAGTCAAAATTTTTTTTGTGTTGATTTTTTCTTTAAAATGAAAAAAAAAATTATGGCTCTAAGTGATGCCACATAATGAACAATTAGAGCGACTCTACTTGTTCATGTGTAGAGAAGTATTTCTGTTTTATATTTATGTGAATTTTGATTCGTAATAATAATAAAAAAAACTGTTATAAGTTTTTTTTGTTTTACAAATTTTCCATATTGATTAAATTATTTGAGAGAACTAGTACAATTAATATAATTAACACTTTATACTTTTAAATATAGGAAAAATTAAGAACTTGAAAGTAATTTATTATGTATCAAAAAGTTTAAAAAGAGACAAGCATGATATGACTAGTACATATTGAATATTTTCCTATAATCGAATGTAGAATTTTATTTTCTCATATATATATATGTATGGTGATTCGTTCGGTTGGACTTGACTCAAATGTAATAATTCTTCGAAATATATGCATTGAAAAAATTAGAACTAATTAACCTTATTTATCAAGTACTATGTTCTTGCTTGTTTTAATTTAATGATTTAATCCTTACAATTAAATAATATATGACAATGATTTTTTTTAAGTTTATATATCAACATATATAGTCTTCATGTCAATATCTTAGCTATCTAATCCTTTCTTTGATAATATAAATATGAAAGGTCATGGTAAGAAGTTATATCAATAACACGTGTATTAGACAAACTATTTGGTTTTGTGAAAAAAAATATATTTGGTAAATAATATATAATTGTGTTTGCTAATAGAGATTATGATTTCATAATAACTATTTACGTTTTTTTTATACAACAATATGAGAGAAGGAGAATTCGAACCTATAACTTCATAGTTACTAGGTCGTACAAGATGTCAGTATAGCTATGTATTTTTAGCATAAAGTCAAGTCGGTTAGTCCCATAAAACAAATGAAATACATGTAAACTGGTTTAAAACTATGTCATGCTTGAATTAATAATAAAAAACAAGTATACACACTTAAAAATATTATCTCGTCCCTACTCATATAGAATAGACCAATCATTTTTTTAGTACAATTGAGAGAAGAATCACAAATCCTATATAAAAGGCATCACTAAATATCGATCTCGGATTCGAATATATGACCACAGTATTGAATTGGTTTACTATTCAATAACGAAACCAATGCGCCACTAACAATTTTTCAAATGCTCCTTCGCGATCTTCCTCGGTAAAATTCTTGAGAGAAATCCCACGATGATTTTCCCCCAAAATAGTGATCCCTAAATCCAAATAATAAATCGCCCAATTCAAAAATAATTTTTTAACAGGTTTTTTTCATACAACTCTTAAGATTACTAATGGAGTTTAAACAGATTTTAAGGAGAGTGGTGTTACCACATAGAACAAATTTCCAAAATAACATTTCAGCCCATAAAGTCATTATAAAAAAATAAAATTATGGCTTCAATGGAATGAAACTTTCAACAATTAAAAATAATATAATACAGTGAAATTGAATGAAGGTAATAGAATAATTTAAATATTTTATAAAATATTTTTAAAGTAGACAAACTTTATTATTATTAAAAAGAACTAATACTGCTAATGGTGAGTGATGCAATAGTTTCATTGTTTGGATGTAAATCAATTTAATACAAACGTTACAATCTTGAAAATTGGTATTTATCCCCCTTTCGCAGATATGAACTCAAAATAAAATAAAAATAAAAATAAAAAATAAAATAGGGAACACAGTTCTCAGTTCCATAAGAATAACAATTTTTGTAGAGAAGTTGCCGTCAATAACTCGTTTGGATGTGTATTTTGTAGAAAAGTTGTAGAAATAAGTGATTTTAAAATGAGTAGTTATTTTGAAGCTTTTTGAGTATTAGCTCTAAACAAAACCAAAAATCAAACACTCGCACGATATGTACCATGACAATAATTAAGTTGTGTGTAAGTTGATTTAGACTATCACCACTCACCAATATAATCAAATTTGTGCAACCCCTAAACAATGATTTTTTTTGGGGTACATTTGGGACAAGAAAATCAACATTATCTTCCATAATTTCTACTAATGGTTATGCCCATCTAATATACATACTAAAAGTGCTTATATTATACTTTGTTCATGCAGTATCTTGCTATTCCTTGTTCCCACTTCTGTTTGAAGCCCAAGAATATCCCCCTAAAAGTGCTGGTATTGCTTTTCTGCACAATTGTTTTTGAGGGGTGACGTAGTTAGTCAAGACTTGAGCTTTGACAGTATGCTTCATTCGAAGTCTCAGATTCAAAACTTGTAAACATCTTAAATTGTGTCTCGACTCTTTCGATGTATTTCGGTGCTGCAGTCTAGGCACATGTGAGTGCTCAGTGATGTCCTAGGCAAAACTCCAGTTCCCGGTCATAAAATAAAAGAGGCATATTCGGTCACACAAGCCACAACAAAGACGAAGCGACGACGGGCACAAACAAAAGGAAGTATGGTTGCAACTGGAGAACCATTCCATATTAGTTTGGTCCATAAAGGACTAACTTGATTCTTGGTTATTTAAAAAAATGTATAAAGACAAAGAAGTAAAGCTATATTCATAAGGGTAGATAATAAAAGCAAAAAAAGAAAAAAAAATCTCAACATACAACAATCTTTAGAATTGGCTCAAGACTCTTCCTATAATTCAATATTGAACAAAATTTTCAAATCATCAATCCCTACATGTTACATCACCATAAATGAAAAGGAACAAATCTTGCAAGAGATGATAAAAAAAAACATAACAAAGTAAACATTGTTCCAAAAAGCTCCATTGGAGTGACCTCTATTGCATTCAACACCACTTCCACTGAAGCATCCTCTATTTTGCTTGATCCCCAAGCCATGATTTTCAAGAACAAATGTTGAATTCGTTTTCCCACTGCTGAACAAAACACACCAGAAGAATGGCCCTTTATGAGCCCCAATCATCCCCACCCCAACCTCTGTGTGAGATTTGTTCCTCAACTGGGATAGAGTTTTCTTGTCCGGAGCGAGTGCGCGAGAGAAGGCCTCAGCTGGCTCGAGATACTCATGTTGACAAGCCACGATTTGGCCGCTTATCGTGTCGAAAGTTGGCAGCTCGACACCGCAATCCGGTGCGAAGACTTCTGTGAAGTTGTCGGATGATGGGTTGCAATTGACTGTGTTGTTGCTCGTGCAGTTTCCTTTGCAGAATTTTGCAAATTGCAGCGCCATGCACCCGAGACCGGCACTGTCACTTAGTTTAGAGAGCTTCATGGCGGTTCGGTTTCTGTTGATGATGTCCACTAGATCATTTGCTGGGTTTCCTGTAGAATGAAGAAACTGAGGCCCTGTTTGATAACTATTTTGTTTTTTGTTTTTGGTTTTTGAAATTCAAGTCTATTCTCACTCAAATTTTCTATAATGTGCTCCACCCTTCCTACCATATATCCATATTTACTTGAGAAAGTAGGAGAATACTAACCAACTTTTAAAAACAAAAACAAATTTTTGAAAGCTATTTTTTTTTGTTTTTAAAAGTTGGTTAGTGTTCTCCTACTTTCTTAAGGAAAGATGATATATTGTAGGTATGGTAGAACACATTGTAAGAAATTTGAGTGAGAATAGACTTAAATTTAAAAAACAAAAAACAAAAAACCAAATGATTATCAAACGAGACCTGAGTAACCAACTTTGAAGGGAGCATACCTTCAAAGCCCAAGTCTTCAACCACTGTGTCACCCCTTGGGACATAATCATTTGTTTTTTTATTTTTTGTTTTTGAAATTTAAGCTTATTCTCACACAAATTTCCTACAATGTGTTCAACCCTTCCTACAATATATCTATCTTTCCTTAGGAAAGAAGGTGAATACTAACCAACTTTTTAAAAACAAAAACAAACTTTTGAAAGCTACTTTTTTTTGTTTTCAAAATTTAGTTTGGTTTCTACAAATATAGGTGAGAGGTATATATCAAAGTAAGAAAAAACATATGGTAAGATAGTTGTTATAGACTTAAATTTCAAAAACCAAAAACAAGAAACCAAATAGTTATCAAACGGGGTCTTATAAATCCATTCTGCAAAAAACAAAACGAAACTGAAAATGTCCTAATGGATTCATCATTTTGTTCTGCCAAGGATTATAACAACTTCAACAGCACTCTCTTTGATGATATGAATCCTTTTTTTTAATAAGAAACAGAAAACATCTTTATTAAATGAAAGTGTTACAGAGGAACTAACACAATCTATGAACCAATTTACATAGGATTTATGACAAATAACAAATCCTATAATTTTTTTTTGAAACAAGGTAACCACGCCCGTCCCTAGGCCAGGCACCGGAGACATCGAAGAAGTATGTCACATGTGAGTTTCGAACCTGAGACCTCGAAGGGAGCATACCTTTAAATCCCAAGCCTCCAACCGCTCTGCCACCCCTTAGAGACAACAAATCCTATAACTCTCTAAGAGTTGAACATCCAACTCGTAAACCAAAAGGGAGGAGGCATCATTTGTCCAAAACGACGAAGTCAGAGTTATTTCTTTCATCCTTAGGCTCGCAGAATCGGAAGACAGATGACCGATCCCTTATCGGCACCGAGGAGAGAAACAGAAAACATCTTCTTACTTTAAATTGAAATCTCTCCAAGCTCACACTCCATAATGCCAAAACAAAGTTTACCTCAATCATAATCTCAAATGAACTACGGGCATTAACATCATGCTCTACCCTACCCTTCTACTTATCGAGGTTCGACACTTTCCTTAACGGTCACGTATACGTTGTGCAATTCAATTCGTCCATTTTCAGGGCTAGTTGATTTGACAAGCAAATCAAGTACAAACTCAGAGGTCTATTTGAACTGGTGAGCTAAAATTTCAGAGGCTACTGGAAAAACCAAGCATTCCCTGATTACAAGTTGTAGCAACTTCAGTAACTTCACAAGTTAGTGCAACAATACCAGGTGGACAGTGGGATGGATTTGCTAAAACAAGACTAAAACTTCAAAACAATGCTTAATTAGTTCAAAGAGTTTACTTTAATACTTATTTTCTTGTAAAAAATCAGTTCATATCAAAATCAAAATAATCACTTCATCAATATATTAGAGTTTAAAATTATTTTGATCATTTTGTTCTAACATTTCATTATGTAACTCACAATTTTATGATTTCAAGGACTAAAATCGAACATTATCGAAATATCATGAATAAAACTGTTTGATTTCAAAATATAGGGATTTAATTAAAACTTCCTAAAAATGTACTTTTTTAATGATAAATGTGAGTGTTTGTGCCAATTCAAGCACAACTCAACTATTTTAAAAAGCATACCACCCAGCCTTGCAACATTTGGATGTCAAAAGACAATTTACTTGCTAAGTGACCAACATGAATTGGGTTTGTAACTTTTTGGTTCCTAAGGTAATTTTTGACCACTAAATCAACCTATGATAGTTAACGCAAGACATACATAACCAATAACCCCCCTCCTCTCGACTAATCTCACGAAACAACCGTCGAAACCTACTACCATTCTCAACACTCTTGAATACTAACATCAAAACACACAACCAATCACAAAACTGAATCAAATCAAATCCCATCACTCACATTGCAAGAAATCATAAAAACAAACAAAGAGAGAATCATACCATGGTACTTGGAGGAAACAAGAGCTGCAAGAAAGAGAGAACAGAAAGCAAAACAGTTGAAGAACACAGAGAGCTTCTTCATCATCATCATCATTACCACAAAAAAAAAAAAAAAAAAAAAAAGGCAAAAAAAAAAGAAGAAGAAAAAAAAGAGGGGTTTGCTTTACAGGAAAAGAAAAGGAAACCCTAATGGGAGTGGAAATTTGCTCCCCTTTATTGATATCAAATTGTTGCAGAGATTGTGGGACAGGACAAGAAAGTGTGAGACTTGAAAAATGGGAATTTTTTTTTTTTTTTTTTTAATCTTTATCAAAAAAAAGAAGTGGGTCAGTTTTTGTTGCTGCTGTGACAATGGAGCCAGCCCAGTCCAGCTAACTTCACCATAGCCCAACATAGTCATTTGCAGGATACACAATATATATTTTTAATTTCTAAAATGCGTCTAGACGTGAAATTGTAGAGTGATTATAAACGAAGAGTTATTTTGAGTGATTAGAAATTTAAGTTTTAGTTATATCCTTGTTTAAATGTGATTATTTATAGAGGGGTTGTACTTAATAGCTCGTTTGGATGATGCTTACTGTGTAGATGGAATATAAACAATAGTTTATTAGGATGTGAATAAAAATGAATGGTTATTTTGAGTGGTTATAAATTAATGATTATATATTGGTGATTAGAATAAATGATTATTTTAAGTGGTTATAAATTAGTTATTATTTTGAGTGATTAGAAATCGGTGATTATTTTGAGTGATTAAAAATGAGTGATTATTTTTAGTCATTACAGTAACTCATTTAGACATGATTGGCCAAAGATGAGTTGTCAAAACTCATTTCTAATAGCTCGTTAATTCCTTCCGCATTTTATGTTGTTTTTATTTGTATATTTATTATAACTGAAGATGGGGATTCGAGCGTGTGGTTACTCGATTATACAATCCAACACTATGATTCGAGCGTGTTGAAGATTGCAGTCCTAGCCTATTATCAGACATTTCAAAAACACAGGACACAACAAAACATCATTTGCTATCTCTTGCTAATTGAGAAACACTTGCAAATACATTCAACAGTGGACAAACTTTAATTAAAAATAACAGGCGATGGTGGTCTTTGATTTGCAAGCAAACACATTCATTGAGTTAATTTGTATCTAATAGCTATGTTAATTTCATAATTAAAATGGTGGAATAAATCAGAAATTTATTGACTAAAAAGATTAAAAATTTATATTACCTAAAAAAAGATAATTTTGAAGATTAAGGGTTTTTTTTGACACAAACGAAATAAGAGAATGATTCTTCTCATAATCGTTTTCTTATTCTCTTTGCACCCAAAAGCAAACACACCCTTAAGAGAATGGATAAAACTAACTTTTTATTCAATCTTATTACAAATTATTATGGTTGTAGTCTGTAAACTCCATAGAACAAGAAGTACTTAAGCTAAAATAATGCCTTGGCCTCTAAAGTTGACTAGGGAGAGAAAGCTCATCCTTCATCGATTTCTTAAGAACTCTGCTTGAGTTTTTGGGTTGATTGGTAATTTAACACAATTTAACAGATAAATCTACTACCATAAGTCCTAGAAAACTTGAAAGAAATTGATAAATAACAAAAAGGGTGTGCTTGAGCTTGGGCTTGACCATACCATTCCATTGTAGATTGCAATAAACCTACTAAGAAAGACTTAAATTGTATGTTGACAAATTAATCAAGCCATGATACCAAGCCTAGAAAAACAAGAGAATTACATAAACTATACAATTGCCATTCCATCTACAACTATCATGTAAAAACACCAACTACAAAAATAAAAATTTAATTGCATATTTTTGTCTAGGTACACTGAAATAGAATACTTGAATTATACAAAAAAAAAAAAAAAAGTAAATTGCCTCACTATACGATATCTTCTAAATTTGAATTGCAAAATTCAATACAGAATTTGATTTATTCGTTTCCACAAAGAAAATTGTAAAAATTAATACTGATTCAAACAAAAAGTATGGAATTATTCTTATTTTCAAATAGAAAATAGGGAAAACTATTTTCTTTAGTCCTTGCCTTTTCACTGGAGTTTCACTTTGATTCTTATATTTCAAAATTCAACACTTTTATCGTTGACATTTCAATAATTCTCAATTTTAGTTCTTGAGATAACAAAATCAATTAACGAAATATTGACTAGGATGACTAAGTTAATTTTAAAATCTAATAAATTCATGATGTGTAATTATGATGTTTAAATGATTTTTTTTAAAAAAATACAGTTATTAAAAATTCGTGACCGTAGAGTGAAAATGAATTAATACCAACTAGATAATCAATCTCGCCAACGAACTCATTCTATATTTAAAAAATATAATTATAATTGAGGTATCACTATGTCTTTTGAATTATTCTTGGAATTATTATTCCTGAAATTCACTACCTTGCTGTTGGATGCATATTTATAAATGTTATAGATGAACTCTGGCTCTTGGCTCGTTGTTTCTTATTGGCGTTGAGAATTCGATTCTTTTAGATAGGCGAAATTGGAATCCAGAAGGAAAGAGGGTCACAATGGAGAAGATGTATTACACTTTCGCCCGAATGAATTTTCCGTTCCGAGCTTCGCAAAATCGTCAACGACATTTGAATTATGGAGAAGACGAACGAACAATAATAATGAATCTAGACGTTTTTTATATGAAATAATGGGCACCAATTGTGGAATGTGGGATTTGAGAATTTAGATGAATACCAAATTTCAAAATGCATTTAATAGGGGTATTTTTATAATTTAATATTGTTGCTTAATTATAAATGCTTAAAATCGCTAATTCTTTATGTTTTTATTTAGAATGATAAATATTTTGCTAATTTAGACTACTACTTAAAAAAAAAAAAAAAAAAAACCCTAATAATTATAATGGAGTAAATTTACTCATATTAATTTTGATTTATTTTCAATTTATTCTTTAAAAGAAAAATCATGGAACATTCTAGACTCACTGCCATTCTATCATCAGAATATTTATCCATCTCCATTTTCATTTCTTCCATCACGGGTTCTGTAACAAATTCTAAAGCTCAATACCTTATCCATGGCGTCAATGTTCTTCACTGTGAATCCATTTGTAACAAAAATTGATTCACCCACTTTCTTCAATCCAAGAATACACAGTAATTCTTCACCTTCTTCACCGTTTTTTTTTTTTTTTTTTTTTTTTTTTTTTTTTTTTTTTTTTTTTTTTTTTTTTTTTTTAATTTAATGTAATTTGTACGCATTGGTTGTGGTCAGGCACTCGAAGAACTTCGCTTCAAATCTGTGCAGTCTCGAAGAAATTGGAACCTGCCAAGGTCTGCAACTGTTTCCCCCCTTTTTCTAGGGTTTCTTTTGAGTTTTGAGTTGAAACCTTGCTGATTTCGGCTTCGTTTTTAGATTGGTTGTCTTTTTTGGGTTGTGATTTTTGAAATGCTTAAACTATGTTGTGGTACAATACTGAATCGAATTGTGGCTGCCCTGCTGCCCCGTTCCGAGCCTCGGGTGGGGGCTCGTAGCGGTAGGGCAATGCCTTTGAAAATATGTAATTTGGTTTACTCTATTGGAACCCGAGTCGGTATCTAACACGACACGACTATTGTGAACCTGTTTTCTAGGCCCTGTTTGATAAATATTTTATTTTTAGTTTTTTATTTTTGAAATTTATGCTTACAACAACTACTATCTAGATCTTACCTATATTTTAAAAGACCAATCTAAAATTTGGAAGTTGAAAAAGGAGCATCCAAAAATGTGTTGACTCACATACTTCTTCAAGTGAAGATAAAACATTTTTTTGGAGAATTTGAGTCAAAGTAAGCTTAAATTCTAAGTACCAAAAACAAGAAACTAAATGGTTATCAACGGGCCTGTAATTCCTGTTTCCATTGTTTTCAAAGAAGTGAGTTTATGCTTAATGGTTTTGTGTTTGTAATTGTGGTTTGTAGGTTGTTCCACAAGGGGATAGAGTTCTCATTCGGCTCGAGGAGCTTCCTGAGGTGTGGATTTTTAACACCCATGAATGCTTTCACTTCAATCATTTTTAGCTTTTTTTGTTCTTTTGTGATATCCTGTTCAAGTTCTTAACAGTCTAGTTGAAGTTGGATTTTTAGGCACTTTGATGACCATTTTCTTCTCATTAGAATGGATTTCATATTTCTCTTGAAAACATTTGAATTCTTAACTAAATTTCAAAAAACAAATTTTTTTTGAAGAATGCTTCTTCTAGTTTTCAATATTTGAATTGGTTTTGGAAATGTGTAAAAAGAAGAAAACAAGGAAATCATTTGCAAGAAAACTCATAGGTTGAAGTTACCATTGGGTATAAGGAAATCATTCGGCTCGAGGATTGTAGTTTTCACCAAAAAGGGGAAGATCTTGGGTTGGGTGTAAGAGGGAAGAGAATCATCTTCGTTGGTATGAGGTATTTCTGGGGAAACAAAAAGTAAATTCAGAAGGGTTTATACTTAAAGTGGACAATATCTACCGATGTGGAGATTACGGCAGTCGCATTGAGAGTTGTGAACAATGAAGAATCATTGCATTGTAGCATGCAGTCTGGAATTGATCCTTCAATCATTTTATGTCACAGAAATCAGCAGGAGGAGTTCTATTGCCGAAATCAGCCGTTAAATTCGAGCGATATCTTTTGGGAGAGGTAAGCTGAAAGAACTTTTTTTTTCTTCTAATCTTCTAAGATTGGGAAACAAAACAAAGTTTCATTACTCTGTTGCATCCTTTTCCAGATCCTCTCTGTAGGTGCTGATGCTGGGGAATTGGGGCAAGGAAAGAAGGTTAGACTCAACTTTCTGTTTAGCTTTTGTTTATTGATATTGCTGAATGCTGCAATATTTTGCCAAATAGATTTGAAATTTTCTTGAAAAAGTGCTTGCTTGCTTGTACCCTTTTTTTTAAAAGGTGAAATTTTATTGTGTTACAGGTTCTTTTCTCAGACATGAGTGCTTATGAGGTAGGCTACATTAATTTGAAGATTTCTTGTTCATTTCAGTAGTTATACTTCAGAATTTGCATTGTAGCTCATGATTTGTTATTTGAAACTAGTAGTTACTATAGATAAACTAAATTGAAACTGTAGCTATAGAAACAAGAGATTGCCACAAACATCAGTAAGTGAAAAACCTCGTAAATCTTTGATCCAAAATGAAGAACAACCATAAGTGGTGGTCATAAGAGCTTTGGGGAACTAGGAAAGAATGAGTTCAATCGATGGGCCAACTCACCTAAAAATTAATCTCACATGCAAAATTACTCTCATATGAGGTTTCTAGACAGCTAAATGTAGTAGGGTTAGATAGTCGTTCCATGAAATTAGTTAAGGTGCACATAAGATGCCTTAGATACTTGCCAATATATATCTAAACATACGGAGAAACACACTTATATTAGGCTCAATCCAAATATGCACCAATCGTACTCTCCTTCAAGGTGATTTTGGGATTTAGGTTAGAGATACCCTAAAGATCTTGTATTTGATATGACCATATCAATGTGACTGACACTTTTACACCCATCGCGCATTGAGAGAAATTAGCATATGTAGTTTAACCATGCAGTGGTGGGGTGACCACATCGAAACTACATTCGATAAGTTAGGCTGCATTTGGTTTTGCTGAAAGATGTTGAATATGTGTCTCTTTATATGCAATGTGAAACATAAACTATTGATTTAACACATATGTATTCAATCCACAGGTGGATTTAGGCACAGATGCAAAGCATGTCTTCTGCAAAGCAGGTGATTTACTGGCTGTAGTTGAGTAAGTTTCAGAGAGCATTAAAAATATTGCCACAACTATGGTTTTTGGTATCTTCTTTTTTGCATATTGTTTCCTAGCTATCAATGTAGTTTGAATATTACATTTGACTGAGTTCTTGAAGAATATTTCACTATGTTTTGTCATTTCTGCTCTGCTCTTGTATTCAACATTTTTGAGAACTTGCAACTGATAGCAAGTCATGAAGGGGGGACCACTGAAAGGTGTTGTGAGGTCAATGTCTAATTAGTTCAAAATAAGGAAGAGAAAATTTTGCCAACCTTCCAACCAACATATAATCTTCAATCTATCTCATCATATATATATAATTTAATTTTATGCTACATTTATTTTATATATTTGCTTTACTTGTGTGGCACATTATTATCATTATATATATAGCGAGAAATGTGTACAAGGTACATACAATTTGTTTCCAATCTACAACTTGAATCGAGACCAGCCCAAGTTTGACCATATTTGACGAGGAAATCTCGAGGCTACTCTGCATTATTCGAACGTTGAATTAGAATATTCCTTAGAGATAATCCAACAACGATCCTACTTAATAGGGTTTGTGAATCCCACCTAAACCTGATTTTCGAAATCCACCCGCTTCTTCTTTTGCTAGGAGGGAGAAGGATTTGGGTGCATCCCGAGTGGTTACAAATGAATGACATTACGGTGGGGGTGTTACCTGGGGTGCACTCAAATTGCACTCGCTAGGAGGCTTCCAACAAAATAATCTAGGGACTTAGATCTGCCACTATGTTACAAAAATCTACAACAAAGAGAAGCCTTCTCAATTCTTAAAGAAATCGCTAAGAACCTAATATCAACTATAAGAATTTAAAGTCGCTAGAAATAACACTACCCTAATTTCTTTCCTTTCTTTTCTTCATTTTTTTTGTTAATCTTGTTGGTTTGACCCATGTACATAACCGTAATCGATATGCAAATTCAGTTCGGTCCTCTCGGTTTGGTTTGGTTTGGTTTGGTTTTTTTTTTAATTTTTTTTTTTTTTTTTTTTTTATAAATTTGGCATAGGTTGTACACTAATTTCATGCACGTTAAGTTGATACTCGCATTCAACACCAACAAATAATACCATTGATGAGAAGCAATAATGAACTTGATTAATACATTTTAAATTATACTTAACTTATGTTATGTTAAAATTTCATGTAAAATGATTTTTTTTTTTTTTGACATTTATCTTCGATCATTAATGAGTCTCGAACCTGGAACTTTAAAGGGAATATACTTTCAAAATCCAAGTCTTCATCCACTATGCCATCCCTTTGGAGACATTTGTTATGCAAAATTAAAGACTAATACATTTAATGTTTACCATTTAAGAAATTATCACCAAATAAATTAGAGGTAAAAAAATTAGGACCAAAACCAACATCAACTAGTTCAATTGACATAAAATTCTTAAGGTCAATATACACATAACACTCAACAGACATTATTAAACTTCTATCATCAACGAAATTTAAATCTTCAAATCCAACATATTGTAAAAAATAAAAGGAAAATTAAGATTAAACTATAATTACAAAACATATTTGTAATATATTTTTTTAAAATACTTGCCTAAACACCATCTATTTAATATCACAAAAAACAGTGGAGTATTTTTTTATTGGAAACATAGGAGGATTGAACTTAGAAAAGAGAGATCCACTAATTTATTTAAATATAGAGGATATAGACCAATGAAAATACACTACATTATAAAATTGGTAAGAAATTTTATGTTTGGTATTTAGGCAAATATTATTCATTGGATGGACTCATAAACTTAAATAAATATCTTAAATGATGTAGTGATTAACTTGTATTTCCAACACCTATATAACCATTCCACCAATTGAACAACAAGAATACACACACTCACACAAATACCTTTCAAACCCAAAAAAAAAATCATGTCTCAATTTTCTCTTTCCTTTCTCTTCTTCTTTTTGTTCTTCTCCAATTTTCCCATAACTCAATCTTCCAATTACAATTCATCTTCCCTCATCTACAAAACTTGCAAAACCATCTCTAATCAAGACCCCAACATCTCCTTCAACTTCTGCCTTACATCCCTCCGACCCGCCGCGGCCAAGCACGGTCACGGCGTCACCAATCTCCATCGCCTCGGGCTCGTCTCCATACGCTTGGTTCGCCGCAACGTGAGCAGCACGCGCCACCATATCAAGAAGTTGAGAAGAAAATACAAGGGTCTCGACCTATTCATTAAGTCGTGTTTAGCTGATTGTTTTGAGCTTTATTCCGACGCGGTCCCGACGCTGGAGCAAGCGAGAAGGGACCACAAGGCCGGTCGATACTCCGAGGCGAAGATGAAGATCAGCTCGGTTATGGATGATTGTTCAACTTGTGAAGATGGATTCAAGGAGGAAGAAGGGGTGAAGAATAACACTTCACCATTGACTATAAGGAATAATTATGCATTTGAATTGTCTGCTATTGCACTTTCCATTACTAATATGCTTGCTTGAGGAATTGTTTATTATTGGGAGAGATTATTGGGCTTGTTAATATCAATATTACACAATAAATATAATGTTTAAACATATTTTAATATTTGCTAGATTTAATTCGATGGTAATTGATATATATTTTTTGAGTCAATTGATTACACAAATATTTTCACATTCTAACAAAAACATAACTCAACTTCATTTTTGGTCAATTATTTTTAAATTAATTTAATTTAATTATAAATTATTTTCACTCATCTTTTTTATGGCTAAAATACATTAAAACTAATTAGTAAAAAGAGTATACAAAGACTAAAAGTCAAATTTTACCGGTAAAATCTTAAAACTTTCGACTAAAATAAAAATTAGTGGGTGAAAATATGATATTTTGAAATATAGAGGTAAAATAAAACTAAACTTGAAATCAAAAGGTATAAACATGGTTTTTTTTTTTTAAAGGAACTATAAACTAAATTTAATTATATTTAAAATTGAGGAAAAATAGTACTTTTTTTTTTTTTTTTTTTTTTTTGTATTCTCTAAAGTGGTTTTTTTTAGTACAACAAATATGTGAGGTATACAAATTTGAATCTAGATAAGTATACGTTAGTTTATATTTGAATTTTTTTTTTATTTTTAGAATCATATTTGAATTATTTAATGAACATATAAAAGGGATATTTTTTTTTGAAAACAACATATAAAAGCGATATATATATATATATATATATATATATTATCAAAATGTATATTTTTAATAGCAATCTTTATTTCACCACATCACCTCCCATTACATCTTATTTCTTATCACAGAAGACATTAATGAAATATACGAATTAAAATCTTCCATTCATTTAAAACATGATTCCTTTTCTGTATAAAAGAAATCAATATTTTATATTTTAAGGTCATTTTCGACTTTAAGTGGTTAAATAGAATAAAAACAAAAACATTAAATGCTTTTTTTTTTTTTTTTTTAATTTTTTGAGGTCAATATAATTGATGTAGATATCTGAATCTATTAATTTCTTAGTCATATATATAAAATTAAGAACCAAATATTAATTTCAAATTAAACACCTAATCATAATGTTGTACTAAATTATCATAAAATAAATAAATTTATACACCATCAACCTTTTCGATAATTAATTCAAGTCTATTGAAATTAGTTATAATAACAAAAGTAGATTTTATTTGATTAGTTATTGAATATCATATTCGAATTTGTTATAAAATAATTAATTAAGATGATTTAAATTACTCTGTATTTTAAAACACTTGAAATTCTTTCCAAATTATGTTTTAACATTCCAAACCAAAAAAGAAAAAAAAAACATTCCAATCCAAATTAAAAAAAGTTAACTTTGTAAAGTTAAAAATTTTAATAGAAATAAATTGGTTAAAAAAGTATATGTATAAATAGGCTACTGAACAAGCTCAACCAACTTTCTACAATTTAAAAAAAGAACCTGTCAAAAAAAAAATCAACACTAAATTTTTATCTTTTAATCGAATATATTAATATCTTAATTAATTAAGAACCCGGAAATAAAGATTTTGAAAGAAACAAAAATAATTTTTACATTTTTTAAGGCATAGAAATAAAATGAGATTGAATTATAAAAATATGATTACAAAGTTGTTGGTAAATTTTTTTGTCTCATTGGTAGTGCTTATGAATAATTAAATTAGATTAAGAAAGCCTATGATGAATTATAATTGTAAATTAATCCCCAAAACTTATGGATTAATTGTGTTTTTCAATCACACATTGTGGGTACCATGGATTTCTTTTATTTTTTCTATATTTTTTGAAATGGTACCATGAATTTCATTTTACATGAATTTCTCCAAATTAAATTCTTGTCTTTCCAATAAGATATGATATTGTGAGTTGCCTCTTTGTTTTCTACATTAAATTCAAGCATGTCCATTCCTTTCTCTTTCTCACTCATAATATCAAGAAATTGACTCCTAAACTACTAAAACACATGGATTAAATTTCTCCAATTTAATTTGTTTTGTTGTGGCACTTGAAGTTTCTTTTCATAAAACAACCAACAAAACTTACAAAATTTCAAACCCTCTTGATATAGATCCAAACTCTATATCCTGGTGTTTAAATTACCAATTTAGTGTAAAATGATGTTAAAATGATGTGTTACCTCCCATGTTTCCATTCCTCTTATGTATTTCGCCGCAGTTTAAATATGGATCACTAGTGCCTCGAGTTTAGAGGAGGGTAAGCTCCAAATTTTTTAGTCATAAAAAATATATATTTTTTAATACAAACACTTGGATGCATATGTATTTTAATTTAAATCCTTCCAAGTTTCAATTCATTTCTTTTAACATTCTAATGTTTCTTAGGGTAAAATCATTTTGTTCTTAAATTTTGAGATTTATTTATTTTGATTGCTAAACTTTTAAATATCTAATTTTAATTTTTATAGGTATATATATTTTTTTGGGATTTTGCATGTAAACAAAATAATTTCATAGCACAATTTCTAAACTTATTCATTTGTGCCACAAAAACAATTGAAGTCTTTCAATTTGAATTGTTTAATCACTCCAAATCGATTGAACTATATTCGTTGAACTAATAGAAGTTTAATAATGGTAGAATGTGATTTTTGGCAAAATGTATCATGAATGATTTTTTTAAAAAATGTGCTATAATTATAATGAAAAATAAAATAAAATATGAGCAATACTTGGATAAAGGTGGGTAAGCCACACTCTACAATCACACATTTTTACTTCTTTCAAAAAAAAAAAATTGATGAAGAGAGAAATGAAAAAATAAAAATGTATGGTTGTAAGGGTGATAAAATACTTACTTAAGTATTATTCAAAAAAAAAAAAAAAATATTATAGAGGACAAAATCAAATCATAAAAAAAAAATATTTTTATGATTTGATGGGCTTGTACTTTAATTTCTATTATCCTCTTCATTGACAATCACTTTATTTCTTTGCTCCACCTTCTATTTTGTAGAGATATTTATTTAGGAAGACAAATAATAAAGAATGGAAGTAATTTTGAACAGAGAATAATTTTTTTTTAGTTTTGATTTTGACACAAAAGTTAACCTCTCTAAACAACATATAAAATCCATAAATTAAAGGATTTTTTTTAGATAACAAATTTTAGCTAGTATCTTTATTTTAATTATAACAATTTTTTAAAAATATTTCATATATACTAAAATATAAAATATTTATTTTGATTGAAACTTCAACTTCATTTGATAGAAACTCATCCATTTCATTTGATTAAATCTTATTAATTTCGTATAAATTTTAATACTAAAAAAATTTATGAATGTTGTGATTATTAATCTACGTGATTGGATCAGTTTTTGTTTTATTTAAATCTTTTTAAAAGTTTTGAGCCTTTGACATGATCTATAGAACTTTTTTTCATTGAAAAAAATCCTTAAATTGAAATGGAACATATTTAAAAGTTCAAAAATTAAAATTAAAAATTAAAAAATAATCAAAATGTTATCAAACTTAAAATTTAAAAACTAAAATGTATTTATTTATGATTTAGTCCACATAATTTACTAAACATATTGACATAAATTTAATGGACAATAAATTCAAAATTTTATTTTCTTGATATTTTGTTTTTTAAAGAATTTAAGAATTTTTGAGAAGCAGGATGAAAATTTCGTCTCTTATGTCATGTAATTTGTTATTAACCAATTTTAATATTTAATCTTAAAAAAAAAAAAAAAAAAAAAATCCAATTTTAGTATTTACCACGATGGGAGACTTGATTGAAAAATATTACAAATTTAAACTCTAAAGGCTAATATATATATAGTCTAAATTACAAGAAAAGACTTCCCTCAACATTTGGGCAGGCAGTTTCATTTTTAAAATATTTGCAAATATGTATCTTATTTGATCTTAATTCATTTTAAATTTTTGTAACGAAAAGCCTAAAAATTTAACTTTCTTTAAAAATATAGAACCAAATTTATAACTAAAATTTAAACTCTAAAGCCCTATTTTAATTAATGATCGAAATAATCTATAATTAAAGAATAGTTACTATAAAGAAATTTAATCATCATGGTTTTTCTATTAAAATATTTATGTTATTTGAATAAATGAAAAACATCAATCTCCACCGAATTGATGAGTGGTCGAGTGATTTCATTGTTTGGTTGTAAACCAGTTCAACACCGGCATTATGAGTTCGACTCCTCTAAATCAACATACTACATGGTTTAACCTACTTTTAAATTAAAAAGAAAAAAAACATATCAAGCTAACCTCACTTTAGCAAATAGAACCTTAATTAACATATTCCTAATGATAATTTCTATCTTTGTCATTCATTAATAGTTTTAGTGGCTTTCTTTAATCAAATTTATAATATCTCACTTTACCCTTAATTAAAGTAGAATGAAGTTGTTTGAAGTAAAAGCATCACACCTCAATTCAATTGACAAGAAAATCCCAACCACCAAAAGCATATTCAAAACTTTATAAACTAGTTCCAAAGTAATCTCACAACAAACCATTCACTTAAAAATTGTACTCATACAAGAGAGAACATTGAGATCATCATGAAGCCCAAATTCTCATCATTTTCATTCATGATTCCTCTTCTTCCTTCCATCCTTCTCTTGATCATCTTCAACTTCTCTAGCACCATTGTTCTTGCTGATCTTGTCCAAAAAACTTGTAGAGAATGCGAAAAGAACAATCCAAATGTCGATTACAACTTCTGCGTTTCATCTTTTCGTGCTAACCCAGGTAGCGATTCAGCTGATCTTTTCAAGCTCGGTGCCATCTCATTGCATTTGATTCGAAACAATGTGAGCAACTCAATTGAATATGTGGAAGAGCTATTACAAAATAAAGAACTAGACTCGTATAGAAAGGCTCACTTAAACGATTGTTTGGAAATGTATTCAGATGCTTTTGTTAATCTAGATGAAGGAAAAAAGGCATACAAAGAAAAATACTATGACGATGCCAACGTCAAAGTGAGCTCGGTGATGGATGCTACTAGGGTTTGCGAAGATGGTTTTGAAGAAAAAGAAGGTGTCTCATCACCACTGACAAAGTGGAATAGCGACACGTTTCAGTTAACTGCCATAGCTCTTTCAATCATCAATATGCTTTCTTAAAACTATCTTTTTAAAATTTACTCTACAATAATTTGTTCATTTTAATACAATTTTTGTTGTGGAAAGAATCATTTTAATACATTTGCTTGTCAATAATTTTGTATTATGTACTAATCATAGTTATAACACTCAAGTGCTATTTGTTTAATTAGTTTTTTTTTCTTGTAATTTTCTTATTGGTTGTGAGAAGTAACAAAATTAGAGCTTTTCTAGTTTTTTCCTTTGCTTCAAAGCTTTCCATATTTAACCAAGAGTGACTTTTAATGCAAACCTTAAGTCCAATTGCTTGCATTCTTGAAAACAAACTTTTCTTCTTCTTAACTAATTTCCAACATCAAGTTTACCCTATTATTGAAAGCAAAAGTTTCTAAGAAAAAGTAACCATACATCTTTAAATGGTCTTTTTTTTTTTTGAAATAATCTTTAAATGGTCTGACCTATGTTAAGAATATTTCAACCTTTGTCAATAGATATAACATGTTTATCTTTTAATCAACTTCTTACATTATGAATAAAAAGTATTGAGCATTCTACATTTTCATCTATGATTGAAAAGTAATTTATAGACCAAATGGGTCAGTGATTCAGTAGAGCAATAATTTTATTATATTTTTTCAGTTCAATATCAGCGTCACACGTCTGATTTTGATAATTGATATTTATCCCCTTCCTACTCAACAAAATATATATA
>JBBMEF010000003.1:12325907-12353643 GCA_037832685.1 Sicyos baderoa
TAATGTCTGATAGACTCCATCAATAGTGTTTGATAGAATCTATCAAAAAAAAAAGTTGCTATATTTGCAATATTTTTTAAAAGTTGCTATAATTCTAATGGAGAGTAGGAAAATTGATATACAGCGCAAATTCCCATAAAAAATATATATATATATTTATTGGAAAAGGAAAAATTTCTAAAATAAGACAAAAAAATGTAAGATTAACATTTTTTTTCTCCACACAAATGAACAAAAATAATGGTGAAATTAAAGAAGAAAAGGAAAAATTATACATTGGAAAAATACAAAAACCATAAAAGTAAAAGGACAATTTAACCAATTAGATTCTAGTGACAATCTATTTTTTTGTTTAACTTGATCCAATTGATTTTCTTTTAAAAATAAATGAATTCACCACACAAAATTAGTGGAAACTAAACGAGTTCTTAAAAATATTAAAATAAGAAGAAAAAAAATTAAAACAAACGTATTTCTCAACAAAAATTAGTACTCGAACACGTGGAGCTGCCACATCCACTTGATCTCCCAATTGCCAAGGAGCATTAATTTCTATTATTTAAAATTAAATAACTCCAAATCAATAAATTATTTCCATATTTCAATAATTTCAATGAAAACAATTCAAAGTGGAAAAAACTAATTTCCATAGTTGAAAAAATCATATCCAAATCCAACCCCAAATATAAACCGAAAAATCATTTTCATTTCTGTGTAAAGAACATTAATTAATTAAATACAGAAATAACAAAAAAATTAATTATTTCTCTTTCTATCATATTCATTTTTGTTTTTTTTTTAAACTAAGTAATAATAAACAATTCGTTTATAGAAAGTAGGGCAAAACCGTACTTTCACTTTGTGAAGTAGATCAAATCAGCACCGTCTATTCCAATGTCAACGGTCTTCAAAATCAACGGTTAGCATGAACTCTTCCAAAATCCGCAAGTTTTCGTGACCTATTCGCGCAAAACGACGCCGCTTCAGAGAGATGCGGCTTCGCCGGAGCCCTAACTTCGCCGGAATATGCCGATTCCGACGGCGGTCCGTTCCAGTGGCGGTGGTTAGGGCTAGCTCTCACCAATGGACTCAAGCAAAACGCAAGACCTGAAACATTCCGACTCAGTCCTTGTCTCCCTCGCCTCGCCGTCGATCCGTGAGCCGCCGCCGCCGGTGACGGTTTCCACTTCGAGGAGTCGGAGGAATAACCGCTCGCCGTCGGAGATCCGTCGTCGTAATCTCCAGACGGCGACATTCCTTGAGAGAAGAATCGCGACGGCGGCGGCGGCTTCTTCTTCCTCCGATCGATTTCCTCTTCAATCGATTGCTTCTTCTTTCTCCTTCCGGAAAACATCGACGAAATCCAAGACGAAGAATGCGATGAATCTGGATAAACCGCATCTAATTTCTCAGATCTGGACCTGAAAATACCAGACCAGAACGAAAATCTACTCCGCTGTTTCCTACAGTCAGATCCAGCAGCAACAAAAGTAGTACAAGAAGAAGAAGAAATACCGCCGCTTCCGCCGCAGTGAGTAGGTCCGACCTGCGGAGTACTGAAGAATCTGCGATGAAACCGGCGATTCCGATCATGCAACGGACTGGACGAGTGGTCGACCTTCCGCCGCGAGACGTAGGGAGAAACAGAGCGGAGAAACACCGGGTGCGGGTGCGGCGGAAGAGGGTCGGACTTTCTGTGACGAGATAAGTGAAGCTGCTGCGCCTCCGCCCTCGCCTGAGCCGCGATGAGAGAGAGGAGGCGCTCCCGGAGACAGGTGGAGCAGACTCCGCCGAGTGCGCTTGTGGCGTCGGAGAGATGCTTCTTGCACCTCATTCCACGGCGGAGGAGAATCAGAACAAGAACCGAATGGAATGAAAATGGAATCAAAAGAACGGTGGATTGAAAACGGAATCGAAATGGAATTGAAGGAGGATTTTGTGAGGATTATGGATTATGGAGAGACGTTTTTGGAGATCTGTGAAGAAAAAAAAAGAAGGTTTGTCTTCTTCTTTTGTCTCCGAGAGGAATAAAAAAGGTAATATCACTCTTCACATATGCTTCTGAGAGAGACAACGCCACAATAATATATATCTAGATAAAGAGTATAAATACCGATTCTCGAGATTGAATATGTAAATTTTGTGTTGAACTAGTTTACAATAAAACAATAAATTAATGTGCCACTAACCATTTAAGATATATATATTTTAGAAAAATAGTCTTTTATGGTTCAATAATAGTAATTAGAATGGAATATTTAAATATATGACCTCTAAATATGATGATCATAAAATACTTTAATAGTTAAGAGGATTTTGAGAAACTTAGAGTTCTGTTAAATCTTTAATATTACTTATTTAGAAACTAATTTTTTTACAAGTTTTTACTTGACGTCCAAATATTGTAAGAACTAATTTTTTACAAGTTTTATTGACGTCCAAATATTGTAAGATGAATGTATGATAATAATAGTCTAGAGCTTCTCAAAAAAAAAAAAAAAAGTTTAGAGGTCTAAATAGTCATAATATTGTCTCCAAGGAATTGTATAATTGGTTGAAGACTTTGACTTAAATATGCTCTGCTCAAGGTTCTAGATTCGAGACTCACATGTATTTACATTTTTTCGATATCTCGTGTACCCGTCTGAAGACCTATGAGTATTACTTTGATGCCCTTTCCAAATATATATATATATACACACACACAGAAGGATGCTTAGTGCTCTTTTTTTTAAACAAAAAATTGCTTTTTTTTTTTAGTTCAATAAAAAAAATATCGCCAAGTTAGTGGTCTTGCGGATAAAATATGTTATTTTTTCTTCACTATGATAATTTTACCTTTTTCTTTTATTTTTAGAGAGTAAAGTATTTTTTTTGGTATCGTATAGTGGAAATAAAAAAAAAATGAAAATAAATAAAATTAAAATTTAGTCCAAAGTTAAAAATGAGTGATTTTAGTTTTTGATTTTATAAAAGTAAACAAAAAATAATGTCCTATTTATAATCATTAAGGAATCCAGAATTGTTATTATGTATTTGTGACTAATAAGACAAAAAGTTACCTTAATAATTATCAATTATCTTTACAACTTAATTATAAATGATACAGAGACATATTTTATATGTTTCTTTCCGGATAGAGAGTTTAGTTTTTTTTAAGAATAAGAATTATATATTTTTTTTAATCATATAAATTAAATTATATTTTTTTTTATATGAGTTATGATTTTTTAAGTTGTTGGAGCTAATTTAAATTTAAAATTTATCCTATTTGTATGGTTTTTGTTTCTTTCTTTGCCTTATTTATTTTCTATATTTGAGTTTGGTATTTACGGTTTTGATTTCTTTGTTCTTTCCAAAAGAGAGTGATATCTTATTAGCTTCAGTCATTAATATGTTCGTTTGTTTATATATAAATAAACAAAACAATAGAGTGAATTTATTGGAATTTTATAATAAAAATCTTTTTTTTTTTCTTTTTTAGGATTTATTTTGTCGTTATTTTATTTTTGGTTCATATGGTAAGTATCATTTTAGTGATTATATTGGATTTTGTTTTAATTTTGGTCAGATTTTATAATTTCCAATTTGATTGTTATGATCCCATTTAAACCTCCTCTTAAGTCATCCATATGATAATCTAAAGAAGAAAAAAGGTTATCCATATGGTTATTGTATTCACATTTTTTTATACGTCAATTAGTTTGTCCTACCTTTATGTAGTTAGAGATTGTCCACGGGGGGCGGGGCGGGGCCGGAGAATGTCTTCCCCACCCCGTCCCCAAAATCAATCCCCGTCTCCGCGAAATTCACCGTTTTTTTTTTTTTACGGGGATCGGATTCCCCGCAGGAAATTATTCTCCGTTCAATTTTTTTTATAAATTGTATTTTTTTCTTTTATATCTTGTCTTACCTTTATTCAAAATATTTTTTTTATAAAGAATTCTATAAATATAATATCAATTTACACATCTAACAAATAAATTTTCAACAACTTTCAAAATCAAAATAAATAAATTAATATATATAAATATGTATTAGGGTTCGAACCCATAATGCTGATATTGAACTCGTTTACAACCAAACAATGAAACTACTACGTCACCTGACACTTTTGATATCTATATAGGATTTTGTGCGTGTTTTTTTCTTTTTCTTTTTTTTTGACGTTGTGATGAATGAGATATAAAATTAACACATCAAAGAAATTGTTTATTTTATTTCTTATACATCTAACCACTTAGACTATGTTCTGTCTCCAATTTTAACTTAATCGCCAACAATCATTATGGATAGCTTAATAGTCAAAATAGTATTTAAAAACCAAAAAATAATATGTTGCATCCATGGTTGTTTCATACTTAAAATTTAATTTTTCCTATGGGCCCATGATCAAATAAATAAATGATAAAGCTTGGTCCAAGTGATAAATTGTGTACAAAATTCACTTTTTTAAATTAAAATTGAAATGACCTTAATAAGCTTTAGTCCATAAAGATATTTGAGCTCAAAACTAATATGTCCAAGCACAAATGATGGATAAAAAGTCCAATAGGCCCAAGCTCATTATATAAAGTCTCCTTTGTTTGGAAGAAGGAGATGAAGATGGAAGCTTATGAAAGTTGAAGATGGAAACTTGAGAGGTCTCAAGATTTGAAGCTACTAAAGCTTCTTGAAGTTTGAATTTGCCAAAATTTGTTTGAAGAATTAAGTTGCTAAGCTCTACTAAATCTTTCCTACATTTTTAACCATTATAGAATGATTTAATGATTACAAATATATTAGAGAAATAAGAGATGATGAATTCAATTCATGGTGCTCACCTATTTTAGAAGGCGAGTTTTGCATGACTAAATGTGTACTTTGTTCGAAGGGATACATTGTTGGTAATTTACAAGAGAGATCTCGGTATATAAGTAAGACAACATTTCTATTGATATAAATGATTATAAATAACATTTTAAATAATTGACTCAAACAAGTTGAACTACAAAAAAAAGTTTTTTTGGAAAGTTATTTTGAGTAGTTAGAAATTGAGAGTTGTAATCAAATACTCGTTTGGATGTGGTTTTTAGGTAGAAGAGTTAGAGTTAAAAAACTGTTTGGATATAAATTTAAAATGAGTAATTATTTTTGAGTAGTTAAAACAATAATAATAAAAAATGAGTGATTAAAAACTTAACTTTTTTGAGGAGTGAGAAATGAATGATTAGAAATGAGTGGTCTATAAACGAATAATTATTTTGAGTAGTTATAAATAAATGATTATAAATGAGTGGTTATAATTGAAGAGTTATTTTAAGTAGTAAAAATGAAGAGTTATTTTAAATAGTTACAAAGTACTCGTTTATGATGTAGTTTTTCTAAGTTAGTAAATCATCTATTTAAATCCTCTTTAAATATGGCAAACAAATTTAGAAGATTAGTCAAATTGCTTTAACTTTTTTAAAAAACTTACTATCGAACCATTAAATTGAGTTTATAAAATATTTAAGAGTTACTTGGAAGATTAGTCAAATTTATAAAATAATTAAACATTTTTTTTAAACAATTAATAATCATAGTCATGGATATTAATAATAATATTGTATTAATAATACTTAATAGTATATTAATTCTAAATAACAACTTAAAAAATAAAAAATTCTAAATAACAATATATTAATGAATATTTATGATAAAATATTAAAATATATTAATAATAGATATAATTATCTTAAAATCTAAATACATTTATAATTATTTTAGAGAAAGAGTACATTAAAAAAAAGGCTCGAATTATATATTAAAACCAAGGCATTCTAAAAATAAAATTAAAAAAAGACTATTAAATTATATTTCTTGTTATTTTTGCACCCAATAAAGAATTCCCGTAAGTTGGTGATTGGGGAATTAGATTCTCATCCTCCATATAATAATGACATATATTCTATTCCCTTAGCCCAAAAAAAAGAAAAAAGAATGTGCTATAATTCGACCCTAAGATTGATATATTTAACAAATTTTCTATATATATACATGAAAAGTGTTTAGATAAAATTTTGATGATAAAGTAGTTTGAGAAGTTATTTCGAGTAGTTAAGAACAATGTAGCTAAAAATTTATTTAGATATGATTAATTTTTTTTGGAAAAGTTAGATTTAAAATCTTATTTATATATAAATTTAAAATTAGTTACTTTCTTAAATTAAAAATTAAAAATGAAAAATTAAATTAAATTATTATAAATAAATAACTAAAAATGAAGAGTCAATTTGAATAGTAAACATGATAAGTTATTTTAAGTAGTTATAAAAATACATTCGGATATATATTTTTTGAATGAGGAGTTATTAAATCCTCAAACAAACACTTTTTTTTTTTTAAATAGATATGAGCTTCTTCGGCCTCGGCGGCTTAGCTTTGCCCACAATTTCCAGCTCCTCTATTTAAATCCTCATTTCTTGGCATTGAATTTCGCGGTAATCTCACTTTTTTTCTCCCCTTTTCTTAACAGTGAGCTCCTTCGTTTCTTTGCTGATTTTTATGCCCTGTGTTCTTCACTGTTGGTAATTTTGTTAAGTTTTCTTGCATTCATTACATAAATTGCGACTTGGGTTTTCTTTAGTTTTCTGATTAATTGCACAAATTTTCGATTTGGGTCACTGTTTATTGATTGTTCTGTTTGTTTGTGTGTTCATAAAAAAAAAAAAATAGAGAGGAAATTGTGGGGAATCTGCTGAATTTGTGTGCTAATTGTGAGGAAATGATTGAATTTAGAGCTGCTTTTTTTCTAACTTATTCTATGGATTTTGCTCTTGTTTGCATATATGTTATGATGCTTTTTTTTCTCTCTCCCCAATTTAAGCTTATGAACTTGTGGAATTATGCACCCATTTGTTCGTTTTGTCTTGTCATGTGTGATTAAAGAATGAGCGTAATGAATAATCGAAACAACAATTAAAACGTGAAACAAAAAACATAGGGTGTGTTTGGAGCACCGATTTGGTTATGATAGACGGTGAGTTATGATAAGCAGTGGATTTTTATAACGGTGTTTAGGGTTATGATAACAGTGTTTGAGGGGCTATTATTATAACAAAAATAAACATGTAAGATTTAGATAAACGGGCACACAAATTTAGATGAATGAGCACGCAGGTTTAGGTAACCACCGATTATAATAAACAGTGGGGTAAACATGGGTTAGGTTACTATAACCAACCCGCCCGTTTACATAAACGGGGCCCAAACACACCATTGGTATAGTTAGTTAGGTATATCCATGGGCCGATGAGAAAAACCGTTTTATTTAGGAGATAAGAATGCAAATACTTAGTCAAACGAGGTTAGGATCTTAAGAGAGTGTATTCTCATAAAACCCTAATACAACATATAATCCAAAATACATAAAAGTCTAGTATGAAAGTATATAACCTTTAAACCCAATTAATACTAAGTAATTGTAGCGCTAACATAGTTCATGGCATTTCAACAATTGAAAACTCTATTATTATTCTTTATTTACATCAATATTTAATGTATATTTATGTATTAATGTATGCAGATCCTTCCTATTTGAACCATATTTAGTTTGGGCATATGGAAACAGTTGTGGGTGCATCCACCAGTGAGGTATTTGTAGCTATTTGGTTTTTGAAAATTCCTTTAACAATAGGTTTTCATTTTTCTTAGGGAAACATTTGAATTTTTAGTCAAATTCAAAAAACAAGAACTTAGTTTTTCTTAGTTTTCAAAACTTGTCTTGCAGTTCATAATCGTTTGTAAAAAAGTAGAGATAAGAAATAAACGAGCTTAGAAGTTTCAAAAAACTAAAAAGCAAATGGCTATCAAATGAGAGCTCTGAGTCTGTCATTGAATTTATGAGGGTTATCACTTAAATTTGATATTTTCTTGGAGAGATTATAATGTTCATTGGGTATAAATGACTTTTCACAGTTAGTTGTATTCGGTTCTAAGTTTAATGAAAACTATTTTCTGTTATTTGAGATGTTTTGTATGTCACTCTTAACTGATATCTTTAAGCTGTTTCAGGAAGCAAATGGAAGTGCAGTTGAGAAGAAGCCTACAGTTGTCTTTGTTCTAGGTAAGTTCAGAAAAATTGAGAACATAGGACTTCCTTGCTTGTTTGAGATTCCTTTAGCTTTCTTTTCCACTGTTCCATCAGCTCCGGGTTTCTGTTGTATTGTTTCTTGAATCATTCCCCGGAAAAGTTTTTCAGTTAATCACGCGATCTCAAGTTTTCTTCTTTCAGATGCTGTTCATGAAACTGTGGTTTTTCTGGTTTTGTTATGAACAGGTGGCCCTGGCAGTGGAAAGGGCACACAATGTGCATACATTGTTGAGCATTTTGGTTTTACCCATTTTAGTGCTGGTGATCTTCTTAGGGCAGAAATGAAATCTGATTCTGAAAATGGGTATGTATGTTCTATGTAAGCATGGTGATAGGATCTGAATTGTATTACGAAATAAAAGAACAACCGCAAGATAACCCAAGTTTGAATAGGACTTGGAACCTCCCTTTTTCTCTATAGAATCATTGCTTAAACAAAATATGCATACCCTCTCACTATCAATCCTCTTCGATTTATAGCCATAAGTTTCTAACTAACTCCCCAACTATTTGCCCATATATCCCTCTATTATTCCCCAACTCCCCTAAGGGTCATTCCTAACACATAGATTTGAAGATTCATGCATATGGCTTGCCCATATGACCTTGAACTTTAATATACTTTCTTTTTGTTATCTGCAGTTTAATGATCAATAGTATGATTAATGATGGGAAGATCGTCCCTTCTGAGGTAACAGTAAAGCTTCTCCAGCGAGCAATGGAGGAAAGTGGCAATGACAAATTTCTTATAGATGGTTTTCCACGTAACGAGGAAAATCGTGCTGCTTTTGAGGCTGTTGTAAGCCCTCTTAGCCACTTGTTTCCCCCTTTTTCTTTTAACATGTTTACTTTAAAGGTGTGTTCTTCTCAAAGTCTCAGAATCAAGGCAGTTGTGGGGAATAATTTTCCAAGCGTCCCTCAATTTCGTTTATCTCGGTGCCATAATCTAGGGATGGATTAGTGGTGCCCCGGATTTAGAGGAGCAAAGCTCCAAGTTCTCGGGTCATCAACAAAAAAAACATGTTTACTTTTCTTGTAGTACCTTGTTCAATAGTTTGTTCAGATTGTTCACTGAAGTATTATTATTTTCCAAGTCTTCTAACTTATCACTTATTTTTTAAATTTTTTTTCAATGGTTTTCAGACTAATATAGAGCCAGCTTTTGTCCTGTTTTTCGATTGTCCGGAAGACGAGATGGTGAGGCGCATTTTAAATAGGAATCAGGTTAGGAACTCTTTCTTTTTCAAGTGATATTGTCAAACAAATAGGATAATTATCACGGCCTTACATGAACAAGATCTGTTCTATAGGTTATACTATTGTTTCCTTGAGTTCTAAATAAAAAAATGGGATAATTATCTTTGGTGATTCAGGGAAGAGAAGATGATAATATTGAGACAATTCGGAAGCGATTCAAGGTTTTCTTAGAGTCCAGTCTCCCTGTAGTTGAGTACTACGAATCTATTGGAAAAGTTCGGAAGGTAAAAATCTGATATGAATTATTAGTTCATGTTTGATAACCATTCGGTTTTCTTTTTAGTTTGTGATAACTCTGTTCATTTTTCCAATGAATCATTTGAATCCTCAACTAAATTCCAAAATCAATAACTAGTTTTTCAAAAATACATTTTTTAGTTTTCATATCTTAACTTGGATTTTGAAAACATTTGTAAAAGTAGATAACAAAACAAAGAAAGCACAAGTAGAAGTAGTGTTTATAAGGTTAATTTTCAAAAACCAAATAATTATCCAATGGGGCTAAAGTATATGTGTTTGAAAAATGTATTCCCTTTAATATATATAAACATCTGACTCTTCCCATTCAATTCCTAGATTGATGCTGCAAGGCCAGTTGAAGAAGTATTCGAGTCAGTTAAAGCTGTTTTCGCCTCAATAAATGAGAAGGTAAAACCCCATGGTCGGTCCCAGCAGAAACTTACTCTATTAAAACTCCAACTAAAATGGAAAATGAACCTTTTAAGAAATGGAGTTTGTAAGGGATATTGATTTGGCATGTTTTTTTAGACAAATAAAGTTCTACCTGCTTCAGAATTGAAAGGATCAAATATCTGAATTATGGACCTAAAGTTTTATGTAAACTTCTTTTAGACCTCTTAAAATTGACTGGTAAAACATGCTTTATTGTAATCAAACTTCACAATAGATGAAATAATGAGAGATGATAGATGGAAAGGCATTTGTCATCTGTGTAATTGTTTGTGTTCGAAGTGCAGAGTTCTTCTAAAATAATTATCTTATTCAGTTACACATTCCTACTTGGTTCTCCGAGAGTAACATTTTCTTCCTAAAAGTTAAAATTTAGTTTTTATAGTTTGAAGAAAGTTAGAGTTTAATCCATATGATTTCAAAAACTATAAATTAGTCTTTCATGTTGTTTGTAATTGCTGACAAATTAAGCATGTGAAGGTAACTATTCATATGCAAATAATGCAGTTTTTTTGTCCAATTAGTCACTTAACTCATGGTGTCATTATTGACACATATTTAATTTGTCAACAATTACGTTTTTTAGATTTTTATCCAATCATATAGACTAAATTCTAATTTTTAAAACTATAAGGATTAAGTTCTAACTTTCTTCAAACTACAGGGACCAAATTTATAAATTACCTATTATGAAAGTACTCTTGCTTTCAGATTTATGCTCAAGTGTGTAAATTGTAGCAAAAGGTTTCAGTGTTCATACACATTTGAAGTACATGGATAATGCTCAACAATGAGGAATATGATTTCACATAAATCCATGCGTTACTAGTTTGAGAAGTTGAAAGATAGATGTGAAAGCTTATGAATGTGAAGGGCATGGCAGAACTTTTATACTGCTCTTGTTACAGTTCTTTTTTTCAAAATAATTTTTGTTGTGGGGTGGAGGATTAGAATATCTGACCTCTTGGTCGAGTGCATATACGTTAATCAGTTGAGCTATGTTCGAGTTGACAGTTACTCAATAATACGACTTTATATAGTTAAAATAGGCAAAACAACCAAAGAACATTTTTCTTCAAATAACTATAGTTGTCCCATGTTCCACTTATAGTAAGATTTTTATCTCTTAAATCTTAATGACATCTGTTTACATCTTATGCAGGAGGATGATTGAGAGTGTTGCTTCTATATCAATATCATTCATATTATTCTCTATTGAGGTAATCCCCCTAGGAACTAAGTACAAGAATTATTGTTAGAGTATTTTTTTTTTTTTTGTCTGATTAAGGCAAGAGTTTGGAACACCAACTATAAAAATATATGAAGTCACTTTCTACATGTGAGTTGGAGAGTTCTATACAAAATTATGCAGTGTGGTTAGCACTTAGCAGGCATTAATTATTCTAATGAATATTCTGATGTTTGGTATTATTTTCCTTAGTTTTCTCTTATTGGTTGTTGATAAGTCATGACTTGATGTATTTTAGTCAAGTGTAGTGTAGATTCCTCTCCTTAGTTGACAATTATGCAATGTACATTGTATTGGGTCTTATACTTCTTAGGTTTAAATATGTTTTTGTCTGATGTTTTTTTTAAATCTATTTTCTTTCATAGTACTCCAACTTTGATTAAACTCACATTTTGTGACATTTTAGTCTTTATTATAAGAGTAATAATCTAGGTATCTGATATGGACCGGATCTAAAGATTAACGAAAGTTTATGGACTATTATTGACTATTGAAACTCGAGATCTAGTATTTGCAGATTAAAACTTTGTGGGCTAAAGTTGAAAATCTTACGAGTTTTGAAACTAAGACCATAATTAAATTTATCCAAGAGTTTTGAAAAACTAAGAGGTAATGATTCGATCTATGGTGACCAACTATCAAGAGATTAGCTTTTCTTGACATTTAAATGTCGTAGGGTCAGCCTATTAATTGAGCTTAAGGACTCCAATTCATGCTTTCTTGAAAGATCCCTGATTTGAGACCGTTGGTAAGCGCTTATCTAAAATATCCTCCAAAATATCTCGGTGTCACAGTCTAGGGACGAGACAATGGTGTCTTGATATAGGGAAGCGAAACTTTGAATTCTCGATTTTTTAAAAAAAATGTTGTAGGTTTAGGTGAAGCAATAGTCAAGTTATGTGTAAGTTTAACCAGACTACCCATATAATTTTTTTTTTTTTTTTTCCTTCGGAACTAGAACATTGGTAGTGGACAGTGGTACACTAAATATAAAATTTTATATATATATTAAGTGGATACACATAATTTGAAAGAAATTATGAGGTGGGATATAAAATTTCCCATGTTTGTTGTAATGGAATTTTGTAGTTTAAATCACACATGCAATGCATGCATCTGCAGCCATATCCTTCACATTCTATGATATAAAAAAAAGTGATGCCATAAAAGACTTTTATTTGATTTGTTCTTTCTTGTTTTTTAAGATAGCTATGTTATTGTTCTTGAATTCTGCTCTTTGTTTATCTGCTAGGCTTGCAAGCTTCTTGGCTTTCCCAAATCATTCATAAACATTCTGCTTGCAAAAACCAATTGAATTTTATTCTTGAATCTTGCCTACTCTTTTCAATGTTGTTTGTTTATAAACATTAGGCTGCGTAGCATTGAACTATCGAGAAACTAAACGAAAACGATACGAAACTATTGAACTTTCGAGAGGTCTTGCCCGTGCTAAATTTTTTACCATTTGCTCTCACTCTCTTTTCGTACAAACCATCACATGATTACTTTACAAAACATTGCATTCTAAGTTTGTGTATGTTTCTTTAAGTGAAAATGAAAGAAGGTTCTATCACTAATATAGGCTTCTTTTAATTCAACAACAATGGAAGAAGAAGGATTCGATCTTGATGTTTCATGATATCTTTTTCAAAATTAATAAAATGAAGGTCCCACCGAGATTTGAACTCGGGTTACTGGATTCAGAGTCCAATGTCCCAACCACTAGACCATGGGACCTTTTTGGCTTAAGAGAAATTAAAAATCTTTAACCACAAACTCATCTATTCTATATGGATGTGAAAGGTACGTTTTTTGTTTTTTATACAATAATATTGGGGAAGGGGAACTCGAACATGTAACCTCATAATACTAGATTGTATAAGATGTCGATAACACGCTCTATTCGTTGGCATAAAATTATTCTATACGAATGTGAAAGATAGGTTTTAAATGAAAGCTTATGAAAACATAAAATTTCAAATATATGTTTGGTAAATTCAGAAATGATTAAATTCATAATTTGTAAACCAAATAGACAAATTTTAAAGTGTAACAACTAAAGTTGTAACTTAACTTTATCCTGGCATATACATTGCTAAGTGATCAAGACACAACATGAGCAAAGTTTGTTTACATGTATTAATTTTCTTTTTAAATTAGACCATGGCAAATGGCCCATTTATACATGATATTATCCACACCAATATATCCTTATAAATAGAAGTATGAGCTGACAAATTATGAACAACATTATCAATACCTGTGATCTTAAAATCATTGATTTTAGGAACTAAAATTTAATGTTTATGGTTTGATAGTATCAAAAAATTGGTATTTAACTGTCATTTATTCAAAATAAATAATATCCTTATTTATATAGGGTTTATGATCCTCCTCCACTAACTTGTACTAAAAAGAGATAGAACTTAAAATTTAGATATTCTTAATTATGTGTCGATTACGTGAAAGTTAGTGTGTTGATGATACTAAGGTCTGCGACAATAAATTGAACAAATCACATTATTCACGTATGAATAACTAAGTTCTAAATATTTATTTTAAGAAATATTATATTTTTTTATTCATGGCGAAAATTACTTTTTTAGTACTTAATTTTAAGATGTCGTTTTAATTTGGTTTTTAGGTTTTCAAAATTTAATATTTTTACCTCAACTTTTCAATAGTGTTCATTTTTAACTATTGAATGTTTTTTTTTAAAAATTTATTTTCATACTTATTTTTTTAAAAAAATTATATTCACATAAAAAATTAAAAGAATAACTTCATCAATATAAAATTTTAAAAAGTCCAATAATTATTTTAATAATATTGTGTTAGATAAACTAATCATTTTTCTTCACATAATTAAAATTGAATATTATTGAATATTTAAGGAAAATATTCATTTTAAAATATGAGTTTACAATAAAATTAGATTCAAATTTAAAGTTTTATCAATTATGAGAGACTTAGTAGTCATAGAAAGTCTTGAAACAATGGATTTAATCCATAGTGGTAGAGTACGTAAAATCAATTTTCTACGAATTTTTTTGACATCTATATATTATAAGATTGGATGGTATGTGTTATGATATTTAGTCGAGGTTCGAACACTCATTAATATTAAAAAGGAAAAAAAGTCCTTATTATCTGAGTCTGTAATCTGGCGGGTTGTTGAAGAAACATTGTGACTGAATCTGCAACAAAACCCGCGAAGAAGAAGAAGAAGAAAAAAACCTCCAAAATCCCATCTCATTTCTCCACACTCTTCATCATCAAGCTCTCATCCATTTTCAAGATCCACAATTCGGTTCAAGCATCATCCATTTTGATCTCGATCTCCATCGAAATCGATTTCAATTTCAATTCCAATTTCGAATTAGGGTTTTTTCCTCCCGTGGGTACATTTCAAAACTCTCAAAGGAGGCGCAGAGGAAGGGGAAGAGAGTGGCATTGCGAGCAGAGTCCAATGTTCGGATCCAGATTTCCAATTTTCGGAAGCGGTGCTGTTGATAAGGTTGAGAAATCGGCGAACAGCGATGCGTTTCCTGGGTTGAAACTCCGGTCCGATAAGGATGTGTATCGGCCCGGCGATCCGGTTGTCGTTACCATTGAAATTTCATCGTCTGTTCCTCAATTGGACTGTTCGCTTTTGATTGAGCGTCTTCGGTTCGAGATCGTCGGTGTCCAGAAGCTGGATGCTCAGTGGTTTAGCACTCAGAAGCCAGTCCCTGGATCCAAACAACGGAGAGGTTTTGACTTCTAAGTTCATTCTTTGTGGTTTTGTTATTGAACGTTTCTGTTTTTTTTGTTTGTGTATTGTGTTATTGTTATTTGCTTTTGCATGGTTCTGCAGATTTTTTTTTTGATAGGAAACGATACTGGAATTTCATTGATGTATGAAAATAACCAAAAGGTTCAAAATAAGATTACAAAAAGCTTTGCCAATGATATAATAAAGTAGTAAAACTATAATCTTTGAACGGGGCAATAGTGTGGACCCATGTTAAGGCCAGAACAGTGATGGCCTCAAGTAAATCTTGTCTATGATGTTCATCCTCTTGAAAAAGCATTGCATTTCTTCTTTTCCAAATTGTCCACCATGTTGCAATAATGAATGCTTTCCAGAGGGCCTTCTTCTCGTCCATGAAAGGGTGTCCCGCAAGCATGTAAAGTGTGATATCTTGAATGGTTCCAGGCGAGGTCAAATTCCATTTGAACATACTGAGGAGATAATCCCAAATCCATTTCACCTTTTTACAATTGTTAAAAAGATGGATCTGATTTTCAAAATCGTCCATACAAAGGACACAACAACTAGGAGATATTGAAAGAGAAGGGGCCTTGCGTTGGATGTTGTCATTCGTGTTCAGAATCCCATGACTCAATTCCCATACAAAGAACTTGATTTTTTTAGGCTGTGGTCCACTCCATATCTCCTTGTACATGTCAATCTTCGTGTGAGTGCTAATGGAGGATAAGTGCTCAAGCAATGATCTCGATGAAAAGGATCCCGAAGATTCAAAGTTCCATCTCCATTTATCCCTACCCGATCCAAGGGATAAACCATCCATTTCGTGTAGGAATCCAGCCCATTCATCAATTTCTTCATCCTTAAGATGCCTCCTCAATTTGATGTCCCATGTTCTAGATGGAGCATCCCATAAAGAAACCACATTAGCTGATTTGTTGATAGATAAGTTATAAACATTTGGAAATTTTATGCTAAGCGCAACAGAGCCATGCCAAATATCACTCCAGAAGGTAGTATGCTCTCCATTCCCAAGTTTTATGGAGGAGTTGTCATAAATAAGGTGCTTCCATCTATCAATGTTTTTCCAAGGTCCTTTGGATGCTCTAATACCGCAAATGCCAACTTTCTTCGTATCAATAGATAACTCATATTTGGTGGCAATACAATTTCTCCATAATGCACCAGACTCGTCATAAAATCTCCAGTGCCATTTAGCCAGCAGGGATATGTTTTTTTTATGAATACCAACAACGCCCAACCCCCCCTGATGGAGCGGGAGGGTCACCTTTTCCCATTTGAGTAAATGGTTAAAACTGGTGCCTTCCTTTCCTCTCCAAAGATAATTCCTCATCAATCTCTCAATAGTGTTGGTAACTTTAATAGGGGCAAGAAAAAGAGAGAAATAATAAATAGGAATATTTGCAAGCACCGCATTGAGGAGAGTAAGCCTACCACCCTTAGATATATGAGAGGAGCTCCAACTATGAAGCCTTTTACTGATTTTCTCGATAATAGGATTCCAAAACTGATTCGATTTAGGGTTGCCTTTGAGCGGAAGACCCAGATAGTCTGTGGGCCATTGTTCAACCTTAAATCCAAAGGGGGCAGCTGCCAGTAAAGTCTCTGCACAATCCATATTAAGAGACAAAAATGATGATTTTTGATAGTTAATATTCAAACCAGATAAACTTTCAAAGGATTTTATCGTGGTCATCAAGTTTTTCAGAGAATCCTTTTTTAATGATGAAAAGAGTATTGTATCATCAGCAAATAGAAGATGAGTAATACTCAATCCATTCTGATCATTGCCCAGTTGAAAACCTTCAATATAATTCAAGTGCCTAGCCAGCTCAAGTTGTCTACTGAGACAATCCATAACCAATACAAAAAGGAAGGGCGAGAGAGGATCATCCTGTCTGAGGCCTCTGGATGCTAAAATTTTACCACGAGGCTTGCCGTTAATGATGATAGAGAAGTTTGTGGAGGATATGCAGCCTCTAATCCATCTTCTCCAAGCGATACCAAAGCCTTTCGCTCTTAAGATATCATCCAGAAAGTCCCAGTCCACCATGTCGAATGCCTTTTCGATATCAAGTTTAAGAACAACACCTTCTTTTCCACTTCTATCCCTTTCATCGATAAGTTCATTTGCAATAAGGATCGCATCAAGGATTTGTCTTTTACTCACAAAAGCAGACTGATAATGAGTGATGGTGCCTGGAAGGACCACTTTAAGTCTTTCAGATAAAACTCTAGCAATCATCTTGTGGACACATGTAGTTAAACTGATCGGTCTATAGTCGGATACAGTTGTTGGCACCAATTTTTTCGGTATGAGGCAAATATATGTTTCATTTAGACTTGCGTTGATGATACCATTTTCAAAAAAATCCTTGAACACCATCAGAACATCTTTCTTAATAGTGTTCCAAGTTTTTTTAAAAAATTCCGCAGTAAAACCATCAGGTCCAGGCGTTTTATTGGTGCCTAATTCATTGACCGCTCTCAAAATTTCGGCCTCGGTAAAAGGATTCTCCAAAAAGTTGCTTTGCTCCATAGTGATAGGTTTCCAATCTTCAATCAGTGGGAACGGTTCACGATTCCTCTTCTTCGTATAAAGGTTCTTATAGAATGAGACAAATTCTTTTTCAATTTCACTATCGTTGACCAAACTATTCCCCTGTTGAGAAGATATCTCCACAATCGTACTTCTCCTTCTGTTGGCTGCAACACACCTGTGAAAAAAGTTAGTATTTTCATCGCCCAGCGCCAGCCAATGAGCCTTACTTCTTTGAATCCACATGGATTCTTCTTTCGCACAAATATTCAGAAGCTCAGCTCTAGCTTCCATTCGCCTGTCAAACTCCTCTTTCTCTAAGGTAGAGATTTCTTCTTTATCATCAATGGCAGAGGTTATGCCTCTTAGCTCGAAGCATTTAGCTTTATGATTCCCATAGACCTCAATATTCCAATTTTTAACCACCATTTGGAGACCTTTGAGCTTCTGGATAAAACCATGCCCAGGCCATCCATACAATTGATTATCATTCCACCACTTCTCCATCATACCTTTGAAAGATTTGTGCTCCATCCATGAGTTGATAAATCTGAAAGGTGTCGGGCCCCATTTTTCTTTGCCAAGATTGAGGCATAAAGGAAAATGGTCTGATGTAATTCTCTCCAATCGCCTAGCAGTGATAGAGTCAAATTTTGTCAAGATAGTTCCAGATACCAAAAATCTATCAATCAATGTCATTGTGGGTGGATGTCTTCCATTAGTCCAAGAAAATTTTCCATTCGCAAGAGGCACATCGATCAAACCTTGGGTGTCAATAAATTGGTTAAAAGTCTGCATACCCCTGGTTTGGATCCCACCACTAGATTTCTCCCATGTCCATCTAGAGACGTTGAAATCGCCTCCAATAATCCAATTTGGATTGTATTTCAAAGATAAGGCTTCCAATTCTTTCCACAATAATTCTCTCTCGTTACAATCATTCGGGCCATATACACCTGTGATCCAGAAATCAAAACCATCAATAAGTTCCAGATGAAGAGAGAGCGAGTGTGTACCTTTAATGATCTCTATGTCTTTGAAGTAAGATTCATTCCATACAATGATAATACCGCCTGATGATCCAACGACATCAAGCGTGCACCAAGCCAAATTTCGTGAGCTCCGGAATGATTTGATAAAAGGCTTGTCCATAGATGATCTTTTAGTTTCTTGTAAAATGACAATTGCAGGGTTATGAGATTTAAGAAAATCCTTAACCAAAGATCTTTTCCCCCACAATCCCAATCCTCTAACATTCCAGGAGATAATCTTCCTAAAAAACCTTCGGGCCCAATGTTCTGTTCCTTAACAGATGATATATCGTAGGAAACAGATGATTCCAAATTCTTTAGCTCTCTGTTCCAGTTCTTTTTCTTTTTCTGTTGTGTGCTCATTCCTCTATTCCCTGGCATTGGAGCAATATAGAGTTTATTCTTAGCAAGCCATGGGAAGAAATAAGGAATAAGGGTAGCAACTTCTTCTAGTATATCAGTATCAAGAATTTCATTCCATAATTTCCTATTTTGTTCCAGCATCCGCCTTTCCATCATTTGTGAGCTATCAATACATAGTGGTTCTGGATCCATATAAAAATGATTGGCCTCATCTTCTGCTTGTTGTTCATCCATGTCGTTCAAGCAATCCTCTTGTCTCAAAGTCAATGCTCGGTCAGAAGAAGGGGATTCCCCAGCTGAAGAGCAACCAGCATCAGTCTCAGACAATGGGTGTGGTGAATCGGTTGAGAATTTAGTTCCAGTAATTAGAAGAGCCGGTCTGTTGTTGATGACAATAGGTTTTCCAGTCATGAACTGTTGGTTAATAGAGTGTTCCGGAGCCATTGCTTGTTGATGATGGATAAAGTGAGGGATAGGGCTATTGTCCATCGTGTTTTCAACTGAAACAATGGCAGAGGAGGAAGTCTCATTGAGAGTAGACAGCTGGGCCCCGCTAACTGGATGAGAGAGAACGTCTATGAGTTCTTTTTTCCTTGAAACGACTACCTGCTCTGTTTCTTTCGGCGCCAAAGGATGAGGGGGCGGAGGAATTGGAAAGGCGTCAGAAATAGCAGGCCGATTTTTTCTCCTCGAGACCTCGACCCATTGCAGAGTCGCAGCGCGTGGCTTATTTGCAGCGCGTGTGGATTGCATCACCTTTGGAGGAGGATCCTTTCGGATCTCCGGCGTCCTCTGTAGAACTCCCTTCAATTCCGACGAAGATGGTTTTGTAGATACGACTGAGAGCTTCTTTTGCTGTTGCTGGTGAATAACCGGTTGACCGACTTCATTCATAGGAACCTTCCCGTAGATGCCAACGGAATAACCGTTGCTCTGTTGACCGTTGAAGAAAGGGTCTATCCTTACCGATGTAAGAGACGAGGATGAAGACGGGATGTAAATGATAGCTGGTAAGAAGCCAAGAAGGTTTTCCTTGACCCTGATGTTCACCTCCATCAAATCAATTCTTTCAAGAGTTTTCTTCGCCGTTTCAACATAGCCTCCACATTCATTTCCGATGGCTTTGAAGTTCGGTAGCGACCATTTATCTATGGGAAGGTCACGTATCTTTATCCATCCGCCATAGCTAGACACTTGTGGATTTTCCATGAGATTCTCTGCACTATATGCCATAAAACGCACCGCAAATCTACCAAAGTGATACCAGTTCCGGATCTTTGCAATGGTGCACGCCTGTGTTCTGTTTTCGCAAGAAAGCAGAGCTTTGTCTGGAAGCAAAGGTGTAATGGCCGAATCATCAGACCACTCTGCTCTGATAGCATTCCTGATATCAACCCATGAGTCATGAAAGCATCGACGTTGGATGATGACTGCTGCTGTGAGGTCAAGGGGTAATATGGATTCAGTTTCTGATTTTTGCCCATGGGAGTCAATACCGACTGTTTGTCCGGTGGGATGTTTTTGCCATGCTCTGTTTTCATTAATAATTTTTGTGTAGGGGGCTTTTAATGCTTCTTTGAAGGTAGGTGGATGCTTCATTGTTCCAGCTTTGCAATTATTTTTCCCATCTATAATCCCATCATTCTTCACTTCTACCTTCTTCTCAGTAAATGCTTTGAAGCTCTTATAAAAGTCATTCCATCCTCTACCATCATTCCCTGTTGGAATGAAAATTTTGCTATTTTGCTATTTGCTCCATTTGGTGCTATCTTATGAATCTCTGATGAGTAGCCTTTCTGTGAAGAAACTTTTTCTATCCAATGAATCGATCCCCCTGTTCTAAGAGTATAAAAGAACTTCTGGTTCAAAGGGTAGTCCTTCAGCCTGTTGAATGTTTGCAAAACCCATTCAAGAGTTCTTTTTTCCAAGTTAAGCGAGAAAGTCCTGTCTTTCAGCTCCTCAGTGATGCGAATCTGTGAGTGTATTTCTCTGTCATTAACAAACGTAAACTTCTTTCTACCGATCCAAATAGATGTTTGCTGATAAGCCATGTCTCCAAACCTCCGAAATCATTGGAGAAGATCATTGATGCTGGGACGAAGGTGGAGAGAGGGGAGAGAGCGGAAGAGAGGGAGGAGAGGAGAGAGAGTAGCCATTCTTTTGTGTTGGTTATATTTTATGTTCAGATGTTTTTTCATGTTCTGCAGATTTTGTTAATTAGAGAAAAGATTGTAGATGAGTTTTGTTGCCTTGAATTACTTTGTAGGGAGTTTTGCTAGTCGAAATATGTAATTTGGTTTAGATTTTTGGACTTTTATTAATATATTTTGATATCCGGGACCGTGAGTGTACGGGTCAGGTTGCGTACAACATTTGGATACCAAGGAAAAGAAAATTAATTCCTAGGTAGTTGACCACTGGCCACTATACATTGGACTCATCACCTCTTAACTCCTCAAAGCCCTCTTAACCATTAGGGCCACTCCATGGTGTTCGTGTTGTATTAAGATTTTATGAAAGTGCATTATATAAATTCTCTTAAAATCCTGACCAAACATTTTTGTTCTTATCTCCTAAATAAAACAATTTCTTTTATTTTCCTGTGGACGTCACGTAGCTAACACGACATTAGTGATGTCGTGAACCACGTAAACCACTCTGTTTTTTGTCTCATGTTTTTCCTTAGTGATTTTTGTTCCGATTATTCATAACAGTTTTTCTTTCCTAGCTGATGTAGTTTCAATTTTGTGTAATTTGGCCTTGTCAGGTGAATACGTTTTCATGAACTGTTCGGTACAATCAATAGTTTCTAATCAGATAATATCTTCGGGGGCTACTAAGTCATGTAAGCCTATGTGTTTTATGCACTCCATTTCTGTATCTCAGTTTCTGATATGCATGCTGTTCACTTGAATATTACTTGTTTGAACTTTTGCCAGCATCGTTCCCGTAGTTTAATTTGTAGTACACTGTTCGTTAGGAAGTTTGGCATACAATCAAATGATATGGCGACCGTGGTGAAAGATCGTTGGGAATTAGAAGTAAACTTGTTTCAAACCCTAAGTTTCTGTAGTATTGACTTGCAATATGATATGATTATTTGGAAGTTAGACGGTGGACACTTTCCAATTCTTCAGTAGTTTGTGCCCCTTCTATTAGTTAATATTAGGTTTTATCTTAAAATCAATTAGCTAGGAAAAGTAGCTCATATATTAAATAAATATTGTGAGGTCTCCGTACCTATCCATTGTGAGATTCTCAATATACGCTCTCAAGATGATGCTCTTTCGTTCTCCATTCTTGGGTAGGATCCCAATTCATTTAAAGCCAAACCGGTAGGGTTTTTATAATTCCCTAGACCTGGGTTTATTCCTCACCGCCCTTTCTTGTCTTTCTTAAAATATAATGAAAGTTTCTTTTATTTCCCAATCCTATGAAATAAAAGTGCGAGTCATATCTTATGAACGATAAGTTTCCAGAATTGGTAAGTAATACGCCGTTTTAAAGTCATTAGTGATACGCCGTTTTTGTTTAGACTTGGCTTTGGAAGGTTTTATGTTTAACCTTGGTGCTTTGAGAGCCTCCCCTTTTTTTTGGATAAGTTTAAAGAAAAAAAAAAATCCAATGAGGGATGGAAATAGAAGGTGAAAATCAACTACCAGAGGAGCTCATAAGAAAGCTCTTCCATGGGAATGAATTAAAAATGAAGCCACCCAACACTTAGTTGTCTTATTTTAAGGTTTCATTTATATTTTATTCCCTGCTTTAATTTAACATTCTGATTTTATACAGTAATTCTTAAAATGTTCAATGTTATTACAGATGTGGTTCGAACAGCACTTCCTAGCCGCATACCACCATCTTACAAGGGGGCCACTATTCGTTTTATGTATTATGTTAAAAGTACATTACTAGGAAGATGGCTAATACAAGAAAATGGTCGTTCTCGTAAAGATTTGCTGAAGGATCAAATAGAAATGGTTTGTTTACATTTACTTATTTACAAGATAAGTGAAAATTCATTGTTTGATTTAATGGGAAAGAAAATTAGATGAACTGATGCTGGGAATTTGTTTTTGACTTTTTTTTGAAGCACCAACACTTTTGTGGTGCTTTCTCTCATACATTTCACACCCGAATGAGTCCCTGAAACTGTCTAATTTGTCTGTTTTGTCATATTGTATGCACATTGAATAGGTACTTCTTTTCGAGAACAATAAACATAGGTTTATAAATTTTTTACGAAGCATTGCTTTTCCACTGATATTTAATATTTTTCTACTCATCCACAATAAGGTTATTAATGTTTTCCTTTTCCTTTTCATCAATTTCATTTTCAAATCTTATGTGTTTTAAGATAGTTAACATGAATTTCTCGGCCACAGATAAGAAATCGTTGCATGGTTTTATGGCTGCACTAGAAAATTAGAAGACTATACATGACATTTGCCTTTCTATGCGTGTTTTTTTACATTTTTTAAAGATATTATCTAGCTTTATTTATCATCTATGTAGGAAGCGCGGGTTCCATTACAATTGTGGGTCACTGAGAAATCCAGTGGCATGCTAATGGAAGCTCAAAATGGTCAAACTGATGGTGATCTTTCTTCTCCCTGTTTTCTGTAGTTGTGAAAGTTGTATTTTTCATTACATTCATTTAGAAGTTCAACGTGATTTGTGAAATTACACATCTGCAGCCTTTCAAATGGATGTATTTTGGAAAGAGATGGAAGGTGACACTGATTGGGTATGCTAGCTCTTTACCATTTATCAGGACTCATTGCTGTTTCATAAAGTGGTTTTATTATTTTATTTTGTTTTTTTTTTTCTTTTGTGGGTTTTGATTAGGTGGGAGAAAGGCTAAATTTATCATTTATTTTCTTTAATATGCACCATTTTTTTAATATAGTTCTTAATGTTTTAAAAGTTAATTTTTTTTTTTTTCTGAAAATATTAAAAGTTTCAAAGTAGTCCATATTGTTTCACAAAATTCTGTTAAATTCCTACTTGAGTCCTTGACTATCAAAGTTTAATAATGGAAGTGGAACAATGATGTGAAATGACCTGACCTGACATTAAAAAAAGTTAATCGAATAATTTTCTTCCTATATGATCTAAAAAAATTCTGATCTCGGATATGTCAGTTGGTTTTTATTATCATTTTTAATTATTTTTTAAATTTGTTTTTGGTAAAGAGTTGTTTGTGAAGCTTCTTCTTTTTTCACCGTTGCTTTTGTGGGAGGCTGGGGTTTGTGCTATCGTGTGGAGTTTGTGGCGTGAGAGTTAATAGAATCTTTAGAAATGGAAAAGATCGTTTAGTGAAGTGTGATTCCTTGTTAAATTCTATGCTAATCTTTGGACTTCGGTGTCAAAACTTTTTTGTAATTACTCGATAGATCTTATTTTTCTTGATTGTAGTTTCTTCCTGAATTATGGATCTCCTTTTTGCAAACTTCCTCTTTGTATGTCAGTGCATTCTTTCCTTTTTTTTCGATTAAAGTTTGATTTTTCATCCAAAAATAAAAAGGGTAAAGAATTAAACTTTTAAATTAGCTAGAGATTAGAACCATCATGGAGTGGCTCAATTGGTCAAAGAGTACCTTGTGGTGCATAAGGTGATGAGTTCAATCCATGGTGCCCACCTACCTAGGAATTAATTTCCTACGGGTTTCCTTGACATCCAAATGTTGTAGGGTCAGGTGGTATGTCTCGTGACATTAGTCGAGGTGCGCGAAAGCTGGTCCAGACAGTCACGAATATCAAAAAAAAAAATCAGCTAGATTAGGGGTGGATGTTCGATTTTTTAAAAGTAAATTCGCAACATTATTCTTTTGTTCAATTTAAACTATGTTATTGAGGAGTATTTAAAAATTTGACAATAGAGATCTGTCGAAGGTTTTTCAGTAGGTAAAATCTACTCTTATCTCACCTTCAGTTTGTAGATGACACCATTTTCTTTGTTCAGGTGCCGACATTTCTTTTGCTTATCTCATTAATTTTCTTACCTTCTTTGAGGAAGTACCAGAGTTTGTGGGGGTAGGCATGTCTAGGAATCATTGGGAAGATATTTCTAGTATCAATTTCAGGATTTTTTTTAATAGTGCCTTTTAATTTGATGTTAGAGTTATGAACCTCAATTCTTTTTATTAATATGAATATACAACCATTTTCTTGCAGATCAGAGCAAATGATATATATGATGGCATGGATGAAGGATATGATAGCTCAAGGGATGAGATATCGTCTATCTCGTCATACAATCCAATGAGAGAGCCATTACATAGAAACTTTGGAAGTTCACTGTCATTTCAATCATCTGCTGCAAGATCCGGAGGTCGATTAAGTTTATCTTCTAATGTTGCACATCCTGGGCTCTCTGTTGCTGAGGTCCTATATGATTCCGCCGGTGGGTTTATTTGGATAGGCTGTATTCTATATATTCTGCTCAAGTCATTTGACTCATCATTTTTTGTAAATTTTTCCCCGATTAACATTGTATGTCTACTCTGCTTGTATATCCAAAGGGGATAATAATATGTCTTCTTATATGTCCAAAGAGGGAATAATCAGAATTTTTTGTATTCTGTGCCTTTTATTTCATGGAATTAAGAGGTTTAAATGATACTTTGTCTAGAAAATACAATTTTCTGACTGACATGTTTTCTGTGGAAACAGATGTGGCATCACCTAAGAAGTCTTCTTCAGATGTTTCTTCCAGTCAGGTGTTGAACTTTGAGAAGAATCAATCAACAGATGATGATGCTGGAGTAGCATCTTCACCAAGGCCTAAAACTGGCGAACCTGTAGCATGTAAGTTAACTTTATTGCCACCATCCCCCATGCAAAAAATGAAAAATTGACTCCGAGGCCTTCTCGCTATCATTTAGCTTTATGTTGTCATAATTGTATCAAACAAATGTCCCAAGAGACAGTTGGTAGAGGCTTGTTGATTTCGAGGTATGCTCCTTTGGAGGTACCAGGTTTGAAACCCACGAGTGATTTTAATTGTAAAATCTTTTGTTGTCTCCCAATGTCTCAGGGTGCGGGTACCCAAGTATGTAGTGGGTGAAGCTCCGTTTCCCAATTATTGAAAAAAAACAACAACAAATAATAGAAACTAATTATCTGCAAAAATTTCTTGCAGCAGAAGGCTTTATTCGAGGAAGATCTTACAATATCAGGGTAGACGACCACGTTTTGCTTAGGTTTTGCCCAAAAAATTCTGATTCAACTTATTATTTTAGTGACATGGTAAGTTTTTCTTCCAATATGACTTGTTGCTCCTCATTAATTAGTTTACTTTTTGCACTACTCTGTTCCCTTTTCCCTACTTTCTCCTTAACGTGGGAAAGAAGAAAGAGAGGATATGAGGAAAAAAAAGATCAACATGCTCCAAATTCAAGCCGACTAACCGACAATTCCATTATACTGAAGGTTAACTTAGAACTCATGGACACAGTACTACAGTAGTACAACCTATAGAACAGATCCTGTTCAAGTAAGGTCATATTATACTGAAGGTTAACTATTTTCTTCTTTTCTGAATTTGATGAATCAGATAGGTGGAACTCTTACCTTTTTCCATGAAGGAGCAAGGAGATGCCTTGAGGTAATTATGGTATTTAAATATGGAATAATTGGTTAGAGCAGTCAGCTAGTTAACTTGGGTAGTTAAAGGCATTAATAGGTTTTCACTTTTAGGTTTCAATAACCCTGGAGACTTCAGAGACCGTGTCACGCCGTTTTGTCCATCCTTCTCGGAGGAACTCTCCAACGATTGTAAAGGTACTTTTCTTTTTGAAAGTGGAGAAGAATGTCGTAATTTGCCTGTCTTTCTACGAACTTTTGAGGGTTGAAATTATCTTGGCTTCGACTTGGGGGTTCTTTTGCTTGAGAAGCCTTCAATTTTTTTGGCTCAGCCTTTTGAGAACATAGTTTATTTCTTTTTCTTGAGATCATAATTTATTTCTTTTTCTTGAGAACATAATTTATTTCTTATTCTTGGTTTTGATGAGATGCTCTTTTTGATATTTAAAACATTTGGAGATCGTTACTGTAATCCCTTTTGGTTCTACACCAATCTTTTACCATTTTTGGCATAATAAAACGTTCCTTATAAAATAATGTATATTTTTATGGTATTTGTTGATTGGTTTTGAACTATGTTGCGCTACGAATACTCAATCCAGTTTATGTTAATTGTATTTTATATTTTTGTATTGGGCTTTTATGTAATTTTCCCTCCACATCTAATACTTGGGAGTTGTGAAATTGTGTTTGGTTGAAGTATCGGTTGAGGTGGTGGTATGATGGGCACATTATTTGTTTTAATAGAGCAATGGGGGACCTCATCTTGTGTTGTTTTCGAATGATCCTGTTTCTTTCGGTTTGAATACGTCGCAAGCTCATTTTTCTAAACATATTTATGGACTGTCTTTGTAGGTTCAAAGTGATCATTTTGAGGTTGTTGCTGATTTAATTCAGACAAGCTTTCTTTTCTCAATCCCCATGGATGGGCCAATGTCCTTTTCCACTCCACATGTATCTTTGCAGTGGGCACTTCGCTTTGAGTTTTTTATCACCCCCAAGAATGTGGATTGGACCAGGTACTGACCCAAAAATTTCTAGTAACCTATGAAGCACGAACACTCCATTTGGGGCCAAGTGTCGGTGTCGGACACGGCGACACTCGGACACGCCCCGGACACGTGTCGGACACGCA
>JBBMEF010000003.1:12354400-12390573 GCA_037832685.1 Sicyos baderoa
TGAACCTACCACGAAGAACAAGGACCAACTAACAGGAAAATAACGGCTGAACCGTCCTGAAATGACGTTCCGAAAACCTGGGCCGTTACAGATCTCTACTCAACATTACAAAGTTGGATTTCTCACTGTTCTCTCATTTAATAACATCTATATAATTTAATGAAAAATTATACTGGATAATCTAATTTTACAAATAATTATAGATTTAGGCAAATTTAAAAACTTTTGCATTCATAGTCAAATATACAGTATAAATAATATTCATCATACTGTATTATGTATTATGTATTCAGTATAAAAATTATTAATGTATACTGTATATTTGACTATGGTTGCTAATTTTTTTAAAATTTGCCTAGTATTGTAAATATTTTATCAATTTGATAGCAAAAATTCATATTTAATTTATACCAAAAAATAATAGCATGTATGTATGAAAAAATAACAATGTTTTTAAATGTACTTTGTCTGAAGTTATTTAATTATCATCCATTTCATGGAAAATACATATCTGACATTGTGATATTAATATTATAATGGTGCAGCAACACAGTCTGAAGTAAAAATTGAAAGATGGTACAAAACAGCACTATAATATAGAGTGACATTTAAATATTATTAATTAAAAAATGAGGAAAAAAAGAATATTAAAAGTATGTAGTGCAAAATGTTAATAGAAATAAAAGGGTCATTTATTATATATAGGTGATCAAATTTACTACCTGACAGTTTTTAAGGAGGGTGGTTGCCCCAACTCTTTGAAAATTGATAGTGCATTTTAATTTTATTTTTATTTTTTCTAAAAATTATGTCATTGTTAACGTAATAATAATGGGGAATTTTGCCTGTATAGCAAAAAAAAAAAAAATGGTAAAATATTTTGTCTATAGGACAAAATCAAAACTAATTCATTTGTAACAAAAAATCTAAATTAACTTTTATCTCTGGTTGAGTTCTATTAGTGATAGAATTCAATATAGATTCATACTATTACTGCTTAATTTTTCCATAAGTGATAGAATTTTAAATTGAGTTTCTATCACTAATAGAACTCAACTAGTGATAGAAAAAAATATACTATAAATGAACTATTTTAAAAATTGTGTCATACATATAATACAAAAAATAAAATGGGTTGTTGATGGTAAATTCTCATAATAATATGGAAAATATACAATTTAATGACAAATTTTTTAGTGTAATTTTTATTTGGTATATATATATTAAAATCAAATATTTTTTAGTTTGACATATCAATAATGTTTACTTAATTTATGATAAATAGATCAATTTTAAATTTAAATATATTGATAAAGTTGCTATTTTTTTATATGAATTTAATTTTTAAAATAAAATAAGTAAACTAAAAAAACACAAAAAAAAAAATAAAAAAAACTGAAAGCAAGATTATAAAAAGTAAAATTATTTGATTTAAAACTAAATCAAATAGAACCTAAGTGAAGCGAACAAAGTAATAATTTAATTAGTTAAAAAGAAAAGTAATAATTCAATCATATTACTTTTCAAATGAGGGATAATTTGCTTTCAAATATTACGAGGAGCAATTATCGATTTTTAAGATTGAACTGCAATCGTATTGTTGAATTGAAATATCACAAAATAATACATACGAGTTTCCTTGGCATCCAAATATTGTAGGGTCAGGCGGTATGCTCCGTGACATTAGTCGAGGTGTGCTTGTGCACGCAAGGTGGCCTGGACAGTCCCGGACATCAAAAAAAAAAAATACTACAAAATAATGAAATCATTATGCCACTAATCATTTCGATAACTTTGGTCGTGGATCAGTATTTATTATAGGTTCAATTCCGAGAATCGGTCCCGATATGTACTAAAAAAATAATTGAATTTTATGTCTATTAAAATTATACATTTTCAATTTCGTCTAATAAGTTCACAATTTTTTAAAAAACCATTAAAAAAAAAAAAAAAAAAAAAGCTATTATATAAAATTGAAAATTTTGAGACATTAAACACAAACATAGAAAGTTTAAAGATCTATCATAATCATTTTATGTTCTCTACTAAATAGACACAAATTAAAAAAATCATTTTATGTTCTCTACTAAATAGACACAAATTAAAAAAAAAATCATAATTATTTTTTAATTCAAGAACTAAACAAACATAAACTAAAATATAAGGACTAAATATAATTTAACTTATTAAAATAAACTTGGACAATATAATAAATAAGAATCAAATTGAACCTTGTATTTTTAATATAATCAAATTCAACGTTGTAATAATTTCAACATTGTTTTTTTTTTTTAATACGATCAAATTCAAGGTTGTAATAATTGGTTCCATGGAGAATCATTCGTAAAAGGAAAAGTGTGGACCTATGCAAAGATTGTTAAGAAGTCAACGTCTTTGAATGAGACTAAAATCATAATTAACATAAATTTTAAATTATGAATTTTAAAATAATCACGTGCTTGAGCTTCCACTCTCCATTTGAACAAAAAAAAGAAAAAGAAAAACTAGAAATTTTTAAGCCAACAAAGTTCAATGAAGCAACACTAAAAAAACATACAGTTAAAAAGGTGTTTGAGAGACTGGTTAATGTAACAAAAATAATATAGGTAAGGTTTAAATAAACGGATATGTAAATTTAGGTAATCACCGACTATAATAAATAATAGGACAAATATGAATTAGATTATTATAACCAACTCGACCGTTTACATAAATGGGCCCAAACACACTCACAATATGTTTACACTATATAGTTTATACATTTGTTGTTTGATTAGTTACTCTTTTTTAGTTGTTCCTTCAATTGTTATTTTATTGTAATTAACCACGACATTTCTTTTTTGTTTTGTTTTTGTAATACATCACTTAAAAAAAAATTATTTTAGGCCCCGTTTGATAACTATTTCGTTTTTGGTTTTCTGTTTTTGTTTTTAATATTTTAAAAACATGTTCGTTTGATAACCAATTTAAGATTTTATTTTAAAATTCTAAATACATTTTTAAAATATTAAAAGAATTATAAAATCTAAAAAAAGTAGCTTTTAAAAACAAGGTTTTGTTTTTATTTTTTAAAAAGTATCAAAGAATCAATAATAAATAATAAAAAACTAAAAAAAGCCAAGTGAAATGTAAAATCTGAAAACAAAAAACAGTTATCAAACATGTTTTTTGGTTTCTAGTTTTTAAAAACATAAAACTGAAATGAGTTATCAAACATATACTGTTTTTATTATTCAAAGCAAAAAATCAAAAATCAAAAATAAAAAACTAGAAACAAAAAATGAAAAATAAAATGGTTATCAAACGGGCCCTTAACTATCACAATTAACCTTTTCCATTAATCATACCATCTCTTGTTCTCCACGAAGCTTTAAGAATTTTTCTATGTTAACATCTACACTTATAAATCATGAAAATAACCCATCATGTTAAATTTGAAAAATTATTGTCAAGGACTAAACTAAAGTATCATTTAAAAGGGGATTTTTCTTTAAAAATGAATAAAAATTTAAATAAGTGGTTTTATTGATCTATTTTCATTTCATATTTGAATTTGACCTCATACTTTTTACAAGTGGAACAAGCACAATGTCATCGTTTGACGTATAAAAAGTCAAAGTCAAATAGCTATTTTTATATTCATGTTTAAATTTGTCCTTTATTTCTACTTTCTATATTTCATGAAAGAAAAAAAATCAATAATTCAATTTTCTTTAAGTTCAAATTGAATTGAGAAGCTCGTACATCTGCTCTTAACAAAATCTAAAACAATTTTAATTGAGAAGCTCGTATGACCTATTTTATTTTCTTGAGGAGTTTGAACGTGAAATGACATTCAAATTTATTAGTACTAAACTTTTAGAAGAATTGTTGCATTTTCATGTCAATCAAAAATCCTTGACAAATTTATGAATTTAAATCACGTCTATAATTCTTTTGATAAACCATTTTCCACATCATCATTTTATCAATATTTTGATAAACGGCAAAATTTGATATTCATTACATTAATTCTCTTCCCATCATCACAGGCAGTTCCCCCATAAAAAAAAAGTAAAAAATTAAATATTCTCCAAAAGAGAAAACATTGAAATTGTTGTGGGCCCATTTGGTAACGGTCTTGTTTCTTATTTTTTTTTTCTCTTATATTTTAAGAATAAGAAACAAAATGTGTTTGATAACTGCTTTTGTTTCTTATTTTTAAAAAAAATAAGAAATGGAAATAAACTTGTTTAATAATAATTTCTTGTTTCTTGTTTCTATATATATATATATATTTTTTTTTTCTTTTTTTTAATTCATGAACTAAAATATTTTAAAAATCATTTTTAAAAGGTAATTACATGTTCTAGTATAAATATATATTTTTTTAAAATTCACATGAATAAATAAATTTTAAATATACATAATACAAATTTTAAGTTTAATTCATAAATAAATAGATTTAAAAAATAAAATATAAATACACATACCAAACATTTTAAAATTTCATATATTTACAATAAATTAAGAAATAAAATAAAAAATAAAAATACTATTTTTATATTAATTAAGATATTTTATAAATATAAAAGCTAGTATATATTGGAACTAATAATATAGAAATATAAATAATAATATTTATAGAAGTTAATTTAAAAAATAAATATAAAATTATTATATATTGAAAATTAAATCATAATTTCTTTTTTTTTTTTTTTTGACCCAAAGTTAATTGATTAATAAGAAGTTGAAATGAAAAAAAAAAAAAAAAAAAAAAAAGCTTACGATTTGAACCAGGGAAGACAAGGAAGAATGAAATATAAAACTTTCGTTTCCCCCATTACGCCAAAGCAAATTATATAAATTCATTTGTACATAAAATTATAAAAGTACAAAAAATTAGAAAAGTTCACAACCAAACCAGAAACGGAATAGCAGAAACTCATTTTTTGAGTTTTTGATTTTGAAGGCAAATTTCAGAAATGTTTCTTGTTTTTTTGGGAATAAGAACCAGGAACGGTTACCAAACAAGACTGTTTCTCAAAAGAAGAAACAAGAAACGAGAACGTTACCAAACGGGTCTTGTGTTTTCAAGTCAATCAAGTCCTAACCCCTTTCACTCCTACAAAACTTAGAAAAATCATGTAATAGAATAAAAGTAAAACTCCTCTACACATGAATAATAGAGGAGCCCTACATTTATCCTATGTGGCATCCTTTGGTATCACACAAATAAATCATAAATTTATGTGGCATCAAAGAGTGCTAGGATAAATGTAGGGCTCCTCTACACATCCATTCCCATCAAATAATAGCTATATATAAGAGAATGTGACACATAGAGAGCACTACCACTCTCAAATCGAATATTGATTTTTGAGTTTGAATTCGTGACCGTAAAATTGAAATGTATTGATACCAATCAAGAAAACCTATCGTGCCACTAACTCATTCGAGGAAAAAAAAAAAATCCATAATTTCTTTTGACAATGTGTTGTGGAGGAGTTGAAACTCTTATCTCAAAGTGGTTAATACAAGATATCTATAGTTTTTAAAATATATTTTAGATTGATTTTAATAAGAAAATAACAAAAAATTCTCTCATCTTATATATTGTTAATATTATTATTTTTAACCGTTTTCGTAGACTAATTTATTATTTTAGATTGATTTTAACCGTTTACTTAGATTTACCATATCCAAAGTAAATGGTGGCCACACACTCTGCTTGTGCGGTTGTCAGTCTCACGTTCCTTTTATATTTTTATCGAAGATTCCAAATATTCGTTTAACCTTCAAGATTCTGCACAAGGCCAATAATAATTTAAGATAAGACAATAATAATGTAAAAAAAATGGAAGAATTCTGTAAATATCAAAATTTCCGAAAAAAATCAAATAGTTAGTACTGCAACATATAACAGTAGATAAGTAACTTCCTAACAAAAGGTGCACACAAATAATGAGGGGTAAAAAGAAAAAAAAAATATATATATATATTGATATCCGTGACGATTTGGACTAATCATGCACCTTAACTAATATCATTGAATATGCGATCTGACCCTACAACATTTAGATGTAAATAAAATTCGTAGGAAATCAATTTCTAAATAGATGATCACCATAGATTGGACTCATCATCTTATGCATTTCAAGATTCTTTTTGATCAATTTAAAAGGTACAATAAAGATATATTAAAACTATGAGAAATTTAGTGGAAGGTAAGACATTCAAACTAAGCTCGTTCAACATGTTTAATCCATAAAGAAAAACTTTTCTAAACGACATATATAAAATGAATAAACTAAATCAATGAAGTCTTATGATTGTTGTATATAAATTTCTTCATAAAATTTATCATAAATAAACAAATTCTTAACATCTAATAGTCGTATAGACCAACCAAACATGGTAACAAGTGATTAAAATAAATCTAACACGTTTTTTTTCACTACACATGACTAAAAGTTTTCATCTTAATTTAGATACTCTCAAATAATACAAGAGTTACATACTGATTAATTTTCATGATCGAACTCATGACCGTTATGTTGAACTGGATTAACACCAAACAGCGAAAGTACTGAGCAACCCACCTTTTGTTGTTAATCCCTACTTTTACTCATACATTTCCTCTTTCCTCAACCATAAGCTTCCATACAATTAGCAAAATAGATAATATAAAGTTCACCCGCATGTTTAAAAAACGGTCAAAACAATAATCACATGAATAATTTGTGAAATTTAACCAACCATACAAAGCAATTTCAAAATTCTAAACTTTGCAGGATAAAATTCGAATCCCACCCCATTGTTGCGATAAAGAAAAAAAAAACAAAAAAAAACCCTCCATAAATAAGAGCAAATGTAAAAAGTTGAACAAGAAAAATAAATCCAAAATAATTTATAAAAGAAAATTAAGATACATTTATCCATACAATTCAATAAATTCCCTCTATTATTTTGTTCATATATATAAAAACACAGATACTAATTGCAGATTCTTAATAAGCTATCACTCCCAAAAAAAAAAAAAAAGCAAAAGTGTAAATACCAAACTCAAATCAAGAAAAGAAAAAAGGAAAAAAAAAAGAAAAAAAAGAAGAAATTGAATGGAACTTTATTTAAAAAAAATAAATATAAATAATAGTGAGTTGAAGTCTCTCTCAAAAACATATGATAAGAGTGATATTAGCTTTTTATTCCTCTGAGAGACAAAAGAAGAAGACAAACCTTTTTCTTTCTTCTTCTTCAGATCTCTGAAGATGCTTCTCCATATCCAAATTCACAATCATTTCTTCTAATTTTCTTTCAATTCTTTTGAAATTTCACACAATTTTGATTTCATTTCATTCAGTTCTTGTTCTTGTTCCTGTTCCTGTTCTGATCCGCCGTGAAAAATGAGGTGCAAGAAGCATTTCTCCGACGCCACCAGCGCCGTCGGAGTCTGCGCCACCTGTCTCCGGGAGCGCCTCCTCTCTCTCATGGCGGCTCAGGCGAGGGCGGAGGCGCACCAACTGCACTTCTCTCGTCTCCGCGAGGATCTCCCGAGGAGATCCGATCCTCTTCCGCCCCCGCCCCCGCCGCTCGTGTTTCCGCGCTCTGTTTCTCCCTACGTCTCGCGCCGGAAGGTCGAGGACACCTCCTGGAACTTTCCGAGTCCGTTGGATGATCGGAACCGCCGATTTCACCACCGCTTCTACAGCACGCCGCAGGTCGGACCTACTTACTACGGCGGCGGTATTTCTTCCTCCTCTTCTACTTTTGTTACCACCGGCTCTGTTAGAAGGAAACAGAGGAGTAGGTTTTCGTTCTGGTCTAGTATTTTCAAATCCAGATCCGAGAAATTCGATTCGGTTCCTCCAGATTCTTCTCATCCTTCTTGCCAACCTGCTTCGTCTTCGTCTTCGTCTTGGATTTCGTCAATGTTTTCCAGAAAGAAGAAGAAGAAACCGAAATTTTGCTCGATTGATGAAGAAATCGATCCGAAGAGGAAACCGCCGCCGTCGCGATTCTTCTCTCGGGGAATGTCGCCGGCGAGGGAGGCGGATGGAGATTGCGACGGATCTCCGTCGGCGAGCGGTTACTCCTCCGAGTCGTCGAAGTGGAAACCGTCGCCCGCGGCGTCGCATGGATCGACGGCGAGGCGAGGGAGGCAAGGACTGAGTCGGAACGTTTCTGGTCTCGCGTTTTGCTTGAGTCCACTGGTCAGAGCTAGCCCTAACCACCGCTTCTGGAACCAGAAAGGACTGCCGCCGGAAATGGCGTATTCCGGCGATGTTAGGGTTCCGACGACGAAGCCTCATCTCGCCGAAGCGGCGTCGTATTGCGCGAACCGGTCTCGGAAACTTGCGGATTTCGGAAGAGTCAATGCCAACCGTTGATTCTGAAGACCACTGACAGACGAATAGACGGTGCTGATTTGATATCTCACAAAAATTGAAAAGAAAATATATTCACAAGTACGGTTTTGCCCTCCCTCTCTACACCAATTGTTTATTATTACTAATATCTTCAGCATCGAAATTTCAAAATAGGAAAAAAGAAAAAAACAAAGAAATTGATTGATATTAATTTTTTTTTTGTTACTTCTGTATATTAATTGACTAATTGTTCATTACACAGGAATGAAATTGATTTTCGGTTTATATGAAATCTTAATTTTTCCTCTTTAAATTTTTTCATTTATTTATTGATTCGGAGATAATTAATTTTATATAAATTAAAATGTATGCTTGTTGGCAATTGGGTTATGGTTGGTGGTTGAAGATTTGATCCAATGGATGCGGTGGCTCCACGCGTACGATTGTTGAATTTTGAAAAGAAATATATTTGTGTAAGTCATATTAAATCTTATTTCTACAGTATTTTAGGTCGTATTTGATTAGTATTTTTTTAATCAAGCCTATAAATTCTCCGTCTATCTTTTAGATTTTGTTATTATGCTCTCTATAAATATTTTTTGATTTTTAAATTTGATTAAGAATTCATATGCTTCCAATCATGATAAATAATTGATGGAAAAATAAGCCAATCATTTTAAAATGAAAAACAAAATGGGTATTAAGTCTTGGGTAATCGAACGGGTGAGTGACACAATAATTTCATTGTTTGGTTGTATATCAGTTCAACACCAACATCACATGTCGAACCCTGAAAGAGTCGGTATTTGTAATCCCCCTCCCCCACTTGTACTAAAAAAGAAAAAATGGCGATTGTGCCTAGAATCTATTTGGTTAACTTGTACCCGTTGTCACTTAACTTTGATGATTTTTGTTTTTGTATTTTCAAATTAAATATTTTCATTGTTTTGTACTTTATCATTATTATTGTTTAGATTTAACCATTATTGTTGTTAATGGTTGTGGTGGGGCCCCTCCCCCAACATTGATATTTTACATTTTTGGTCTTGATTAAATTATGGCTAAAAACTTGTTACACATTACTATTATCATAGTGGGAAACTAATAGAATTCAATGCAATGAGTCTTTTGTGGTTTTGGTTTCTTTCCAAAAGTAAGAAGGAAGCCACCAAGTTCTGGTGGTTCTACTTCTAAGTATAAATATTCTATACTTCAATCAAAATATTTATTTCAATTAAATTCTTTATTCTAAATTCCTGCTTATATGGAGTGAGGGGACCAACAACTGTTCTCACATAATTAATTTTTAAAATTAAACTCATAACTCTGGTGTTGAATTGGATTACAACAAAACAATGAAACCACAAAGGCACCAACTTTTTCGATTTCATTTCCGAACATTAGATCTTAAGCCATTAAAAATATTATTTTTTATAATAATTAAAATATGGTCAAAATTACGACGTCCCAAAATTATAATTTAACTAAAAATGAATAGATTCACTCAATCTACATCATCGATCACTAAATAAATGGAAGTAAATTATAGAGGTTTTTTTGGTTGAACAATGTTTGGAGGTAACAAATTTTAGACCTATAACATCTTACTTAGGCTATACTCCTTTTGAAATTGTCTAAAAAGAGTAAACAAAAAAACAATTATAAAATTAAAAAAAGTATAGATTACGCCAAGCGTGCGTGAAAGCACCGAGAGAAAAACAAGTGTATTTTATTTATTTAATCATTTGTCTCTAAAATTAGATTTTTTGGTCAATTAGGTTGTTTAGTTCGGTAACTATGGCTCAAGAGTTTTTCGTTCTTTATATAGACAAAATTTTAGATTATGACTTTAGGGTGATCTATCTTTTAAGAGAAAAACTCGTATTTGTTCGTGGGTAGGTAGTGCGTACTTTTTCTTTATGTGGGTGCCTACCTTTGACTTATGTGACTTCATCAATGCCACACAAAAATAAATTATATAAACAAAATAATATTAGTCAAAACAACATTCTAACTTGATGGCCAACAGATTAACTTTAAATTAGGTTGATATTGTTGGTCTCGACATCGAATCTTAATTGGTACATTCAAAATAATATTAAAAGAAAAAGGTAAAAAAAAATGGTGCCATAAACAAGCATCCAAGTTTTTTTCATCTTTTAATATGTGATCTAATTTTAGCTAGATTTTATTTTTCTTCTATTTTTTTTAAGGTAAAGGACAATAAAATATGATTCAAACTAAATTACATAGATAGACATATATAGATATGTCATGTTAATGATTGATATAAATTGTTCGATTCCTTATAGGTTATTTATAGTTACTTAACATGACTTTGTATCCTAATTTAAAATTTAAAATTGATTTATTTTTTTTTAGAACAAAACAAATTTAAGTTTAAAGAGAAAATAAGTATAAAAATAAATTAAAAAAACATACAAAGATTAAAATGAAGCATTATTAAAATATCAAAAAGTAACATGTTTAATTTAGAAACAAATAGACTAAAAAAGAGATCACATGATAAGTTCCTTACTAAATTAGGAATGAGAGCTTGAAATACAACAAGTTTGAATTGTTAGTCGATCAAACTATACTCTTGTTGACATATTCAAATAAATAAGACATTTGTAACGTTATCGTGAATCCGACCTATTCTCTCGTATGAATTTGTTGAGCGAGATCGGCGAGGGCCGCCGAGTAGGGCGGTTGGTGGGGCAACCACCGCGTAGGGAGTTTAAAAACGGGAAGACTGGTGGTGGGGTCAAAAAATCTTGTCCATCAAACCATAAAATGTCCTTTATTTTTGGAATCTCCCAAACTCATTTTCACTTTTTTTTTTTTTTTTCTTCTTCTTCTTTTCTCTGTCTGTTCTTGCCTTGGATTTAGCAAAAGATTCAATGCTGTTTAGGATATTGTTTTTTTTTAATTAAACAAACGGATATATATATAAAAGAAAGAAAAATAGTAAACTTTTATTTGAAAGAATTTGATATGATGGATCGATGAGAATTTGAAAATGATTAGAAATAGCTGTATGACTTTTCGTAGTCGTTATTTTATTATTTATTTTATTTTATTCGAGAAAGAGTTAGGAAATTGTTCACAATATTTATTTATATTAAAAATGCTATTTTTGTTATATATTTTTGGAATTTGCTTGGTTTTGGCATCTATACTTTCGAATCTTCTTTTAATTATGATATTTTAAGAGAAATTATATCGGATAATCCAATTTTAAAAAATAATTATAGATTTAGACAAATTTGAAAAAATTTGCATCCATAGTCAAATATACAGTATATAAAAAGTATTACTTTATACCGTATATTTGACTATGATTACTAAATTTTTTAAAATTTGTTTAATGTTGTAAATATTTTATCAATTTGGTCTATTCCTGCAAAATCTCCTATTTTTAATAAAGTTTAAAATGGATTCATGTGACAAGTTTCATGTTATTTGTAATCGAAATTAGCTTTATAATAATAATTTTTTCTTTAATACAATAATATAATATAGACAAGTACAAAAAAAAGATGTTCTTTGGATTTGTTACATGTGGAATAGGAGATGAGTAATACTGATCAACTCACTCGACATTAAAAATTTGGGGACTTTTCAATATCTATACAAGATATATAAACTATTCTTACTATCAATTAATTCTATGAAGAAACTCAATATTATCTAATATAGTAGAAGAGAAAACGATTCTCAAATTAAAAAAAAAAACACGTGGATGAAAATAATATTTATAAATTTAATAATAAAAAATTAAATAATTATCCAACAGAGTTAAAATTACGAAATTTAAATCTAAACTATAGTGTATTCATATTATTGTAAGTACATGTACTTTTGCTCTCTTTCCCATTCAAATACTTCAAAAGGTTCAAAAGTTACAACTTAGACTTAAATTTCAAATGTATTTGAGAGAATAAGAACGTTGCTCTTTTTTATTCAAATATTTCTATGGTTCAAAATTTACAATATCAACTTTTTCCAACTTTAATTGAAAAAAATAAATCTTTTCTTGTTTGCACTTAAAAAAAAAAAACATTATCTTCTAAGCTCTTCTTGGTTTTCCCAAATGAGAAAGTTAGTTTATTTTCCTTTTTGTTTTTTGTTTTTTTTAACCCTATAGAGCCGTTTGTTGTTTGACTTAAAGTCACTCTCACAAAAGATGTTCTTTGGATTTGTTACATGTGGATTTTTTTTTTTTTTTTAAAAAAAAGAAATTAATGTTTGGATGTGTTATATACTTTCAACATTAAATATACTTCTCTAAAAATTATTTTGTTTAGCCTAAGATTGTTTAATATTCATCATAGAAATGTAGGTGAAGTTTATGCTTATCCATTCAATTATTTAACATATCAATTTATGTATCAAATGAGTCGGCACTTTCATTATTTTGTTCTAACTGAATTAGTATTTGTCCTCATTCTCGAGATATGTACAATTAAAGAACTTAAATAAAAATTGTCTCCAACAGTTTTTTTTTTAATAATAAAGTAACAATATTTAGATTGTTTTGTTAAGTGTATTTGATTTTTGATATTTTTTTTTTATTGAGTCCAACTGGATGAGGAATTCAAACCCTTTGTTAAGACCATTTTCCTCGATCAACTGAATTATTCTCAAACTTTTTTTTGAAATAAAAATAGATTTTTTTTTTTGTTTTTTATTTTTTAAATAATAATATTGAATCAAGAATCTTACGAGAAAAATGTTTAGAAATCCACATTAAAAAAAAAAAAAAAAACTACAACGGTAGAATTGCTACAGAGTAAAGTTTAATACTTAATCTAGTTCATATTTTTTCTAAAAAAAACTTAATTTAGTAAATTTGTTTATGACAAAAAAATTATGAATTCTAATTTCGAGGTTGATATAATTAAATTTACTAAAATTTATATTTAAGTTTTTGAATTGATGGATAATTTAACCTGTTTCAAATGTTTTTTTTTTTTAAAAAAAACCTACAATAGAGAGATTTTGTTTTATTTCTCTCATTGGAAGATACACGTCATTACTGTTTAATAAAGTTTGCTTTTTTTTTCTTTTTTTTTTTTGAGAATCAAGTTTGCTTTAGTATCATAGAATAAGATTAAATTGTGTTATTTGTTACAAATTTCAAAATAATGAAACAAAATCATAACAAACAAAATAATTCCATAGATCAAGGAGACAGGTTTGGAATATTTAAAAAAAAAAACATATTTAAGTGTTAAAAAGGGTTTTATTAAACACAAAAAAGAAATTCTAAAGGTGTTCTAAATTGTTAATATAGTGAAATTAGTTGAAGACCAAAAATAATTTTAATACATAAATGTCACCCCAAAACACTCACCTTTATTTTCATATTATTTCAAAACATTTTTTTTTAAAACAAGAGACAACTGTCAAACAACACTCTTTTAAAAAGTGGAAAGAACAATAACATCATTCTCAAATTCTCTTCATCTTCTTCATTTCTCTCTCTCTCTCTCTCTCTTCTTGGTTGTTTGGTAGAGAGAGAGAGAGAAGAACAGTAAAGCTAGTTGTCAAGATATCATAAATGGATGAAGTTTCAACAAAACAAAGAGAGAAAATGAATTTGGTAAGCCATGTGAAGAATTGAATAAGAAGGAAGGTGAACACATTTCCTATCACATTTAATAACAACAAAAACACACACACTAACATTTAATACATACAATGTCTCACATCTTCTTCCTCTTTCTTTTTCAACCATTGCATTCAATTGCTTTTTGCCTTTTCTTTAATGTGAAGAATTAAACTCTGGTCGCCGTGTAATTTTTAAAGTCGTACCTCGACTAATGTCACGAGATATACTGTCTAGATTGAGCCCATCGATCACCTTATACACTCTCAGACCCTTATTGACCAATTGAATCACATCACAATGATTGATTTGATCTTATACTAGTTACCATTAAATTTTTTGTGAGTAATAACAAAAAAAGTTTAAGAAAAAAAACAGGTACAAAAATGAGATCTTATACTAACTATCATTAGAACTCTTGTCTTCTTTCATTAATGAATTGACCTAATGATCAATAACTCTTAAATATGTGTGGTGGTTGCCTAATATTTATAGTTTAGTATCTTGTGAGTTACTTTAACTATCAATATAATAGGATGAGATAACTCTTAAAAAATAGTCAAGAAAAATTTCTATTGGTGGTTTAGAAGATTTGATCAATTTTATTCATAATTTTATTTAATTCTTGTAGTATAACTTGTAAGTCATACCTATCCATCTTTTACTCACATATTGTTTGTGGTCTTTCTATTTTCTTATATGATGTGGTTGTTATCCAAATGAATGAAATTGAAAATTGTTATCAAATGAGTTTTTGTGTATAGTTTTTTGGGGTGGTTGAAGAACACAAAATGGTTTTCAATTATCTTTGAATACAACTATCATGTGTTTCATTGAATGGTTAGTAAGACAGTTTTAGGATTAAAAAAGTTATGAGTTCAATATATAATAATATTTCACTTCCTCATTACAAATTGTATTGTATTGCATTTATTATTATTATTTAAAAAAAATTAAAACCTATGTGATTGTAAAAGAAAATCAGCAAAATCGATGTTTTTTCCCACCTTTAAAGAGTCGTATCAATTTTAAAATGCTTCCATAAAATTACTAAGATAGAAGATTTCTAACCTCTTTATAAGATATGAATATTATTCTTGTATTAATGTATATTCAATGATGTTAAAGTTATAAGTTTGAAGCCAAAAATAGTATAACTTTATTAGCATCTTGTACGTATGACTTAGTAACTATGAAGTTTATAGGTTCGAATCTTCATCCCTCAATATATTTATTTATTTGTGATGAGTGGTAATTAGATGGGGTCCATCGAATTGATTGTTGAGTGTGAGATAAGAATACGGTTTCGTATATATAAAGGAAACCCAACAATTTTTTTTTTGTTAGTATGTATGAATTTGTTTTTTGTAGTATATATGTTAGGGAAAGAAATCAATTATAAATTTTGGGACTGGAACCTTTAATCATAAAATTTGAAATGAATAAATACCAATGAAGATAACCAACAATCTGATATTTAAATGTGAATTAGTATTTGCTTATTTATTTATATTAAATATATATATATATATCTTCTTTTAGAAAGTGGGTAGATTTGGAATCATTTACATTTTGAAAAACCAAACAAAAATTTAATTATTTGAATAATGTTGGGTGAGATTCAATTTCTTTTTGTAATTGGAGCCCATTGGACTTGAGTCTTATTTGTAATATTTGTTGGCATTTGATGCTCCACTAAATGTAAGATCCACTAACAAATGCATGTGCATCCTTGATGACATCTTACATTAAAAATTCCTTTTATGTAGGTGCATGAGTGCATCTCATCAATTGAATTAATCTTGGTATAAAACTTATCTATAACTTAGATTTTAGTTGTTCTAATTAATTTACATGGGCTTCCAAATAGTTATTTTGATTTTTTCTCTAATTCCTTTATGTAACCAAATTGAATTAGTGTTGGATAGATAAACGCATTTATTAATTTATGGAAAGGGTCAGTAACGCAATACTTTTATTGTTTGGTTGTAAACCAGTTCAACATCAGCGTCACAAGTTTGAACCCTGGAAGAATCGATATTTGTAATCTCTTCCCTAATTTATACTCAAAACAAACAAAAAAAGCATTTATTAATTTGACCTTGACATCTCAATTCTTTAACTAAATAAAAGTTTCTCTAACATGAAGTTCAATTAACTTTTTGAAATAGTTTCGAAAACACATTACTTTTTAAACATAACAATAAATTTCTTATCTAATAATCATTTAGATTATTTTTAACAAATTAAGGGATCGTAAGATTCGAGCTTGGATTCTACTCTTGTTTAACTAAGATCATTGAATTGAAATTTCTATTATTATGAGTTATTTCTAACTTATAACATAGTAAATTTATGGTTAAGTTTTGTAGCTGTTATGATCGCGAATTATTTCTATTTTTCTACACTACAGTCTAAAACACCTTTGATAATCAAGTCATCCACAGTAAAAATTGATCTAAATTTGAACTAAACTAAGTTAAATTTACATGACGATAGCAGCGTGAAATAACTCGGCAGCGAGGGTTAACGATGGCAGTCGAAGCGACAACAACGACAACCATCGACAGCATGTGGGTCAACAACTGTGAGGAGGAATGGAGAGATCGAAAAAAATTTAGGAAGAAAGGTTCACATGAGGAAGAAATTAGAGAATATGTTTAAAGATGTCGAGGATCCCACATTAATAAGAGTGAAGATCTCAGAGCAATATATATAAAAAAAGATGGACCCGCTCCTCTCGTTGCCAATTGGTTTTGAGAAAGATGTCTATACTATTTAATATGATATCAGAGCTCATAAACCAAAACGAGAATTCAGTCCAATAAAAATAAAATTGGTATCCGATTCAAGATTGGTAAGTCAAAAAATAACAATATTTTAAGGGGGCATGTTGAAGATTTTACATCGATAAGAGTGAAGACCCCATAACAATATATAAAAAAGATGGACTATTGATCGCATCACCATGGGAAATAACCGACAGGGTATTGACTACGTCAACGATAGATAACAAACCATCGATAATCAATATGACCTATGACAATTCCTTTATTTCTAAACTATATTAGTGCCGTCGTAGAGTGTTGACATTATTTACGTTTTTATAGTGTAGGTTGATGATATATGTCAATTATTATTAGGTTCAATTCATTTTAAAAATAACCAATTAAATTAGTGTTTTTTAACCTGGCAAGAAGGCTGATGAAGAAAAGGTTGTTCGATTTTGTACAAAGTAAGTCTCACATTAATTGAATTAGGAGACGATAATTGGTATATGAGTGAACATAACAATTTTCACTTGCAAACGAATTTTTGAAGAAATCAAAGACAAAATCATGAAAGAATTATGTCCAAAGTAGTCAATATCTTTTATGAATGTGGAAACTCGTGTGAGTGTCAAATAGTTTGACGTTAATTATAGTAATCGAAACACATCGAAGGAATAGAGACATGAGAAGTGTCTACAAATTAATGTCACAAGTAAGCCTCGAATCTAAGATTTTAAGAGAATCGCACCTTTAAAGTTCAAGCCTTCTACCACCACGCCATCCGTTAATTCTTGTTATGAATATTAAAGTTTCTACTTCAAACTATCTCTTTAAACCTAAGAAAATTAGTCAATGAAGCATACTCATAATCGCAAGAACAATGGCTCCCAATTCAAAAGCATCTCCATTCCTCTTCTTCAATGGCGAGCCTACATTCTTCTCCTTGAACTCATCCTCGCACGTCACCGGGGCGTCCATCACCGCACTCACCGCAATGTTTGCGTCAGCGTAACACTTCAATCTATAGTCCCTCGCGGCCTGCTTTATCGTCGGGATCGCATCGGAATAAACCTCCAAACAATCAGCCAAACACAACCGAACAAGCGGGTCGAGTTTCTTATTTCTCATTAGCTTTGTGATTCGGTGGCTCGTGCTAGTCACATTGCTACAAACCAAACCGATGGAGAGGAGGCCGAGGCGGCGAAGATCAACACAACGTCGGGTGTGCTTGGTGGCAAATTGAAGTGATGTCGAGCAAAAGTTATAGGAAATGTTCGGGTTTTCGGCCGAAATTTTCTTGCAAGTTTTTAGGATTAGAGGTGTGTTGGTGTTATGGGAGGATTGTTGTGTAATGATAAATTTGGAGAAGAGGAAGAAGATGGAGAGGATGAAAGGAGAGAAGGAAGATATGGCCATTTGGTGTTGTTTGTGAACATTTCCTTTGTTTGCTCTATCAAATGTGTGTTTTACTTTTATGGATGAAAATTACAATGTTAGGGAGAGAATATTATAGTAAGAATAAAGAAAAATGTTTGTTTTGTTTTATAATATTACATCATGAGTGAATTGTTGTAATTTGTATATGGATGGATATTACAATGTTAGAGAGGAGCAAGAGTTGGAAAAAACAAAAAAGAATTAACTACACATAAGAAATCATGATTGAACAAGTAATCTTCATATATTAATATGAATGAAGTTCCATTTTGATTCCTAAAAGCCAAAATTACAAAGGCAAAAGCAAAATATGAAACCCCATTTACTCAAAATCTGCAAATATAATGTTAAAATTCTAAACTTAAGATCAGAAACCCCTTTGTGGGCAAAATAGTTACAAATTGGGAAGGAAAATTACAAATTAGATTAACATCAAATTAAATAAATCAATTGCGCCACCAAAGCTTTTGGTTATAAACTCGATCCATATTTTATTCTAGTGGCATTGAGGTTTCAACTTCCTTTTTAACATTGGCCAAAATCAAAGATTAAATTTAGGCGTGGCCATGAATTGGGTTAGAACAACTTTTTCGATAGAATTTGGATGCATATCGGGTAGCACCTCACCATAATGTCATTCATTTGGAATCATACATTTTTTTTCTTTTAATTTATTTTTTATAATAAATATAAAAAACAAAAAAAAGAGAGATGAGATTAAGATGTGTGATACCAAAAGTGCCACATAAGTGATATCATGGTAGGGTACTTGCACCCAAATTCTTCTCATTTTTGGATGGGATTGAGTTGGGTATTTGGCTGTCAAATTATTTGGTAATTGGTTTGAAATTCATAAACATTGCATATCAACTTTGTTATTAATTTTGGTTTGAAATTCATTTGTATTAGATTTGGTAAATTATTCATAATTACGGATACAAAAATAGAAATAAACGTTCTCACATATCTTTATTTCTCTTAAACATATATTTACTTTTAATTTTAGACTTTCGCTTAATTTTTTTCCTAAAATTGTCATTTTTCCATTAAACCTTTTTTTTTTTTTAAACAATTTTTCTCTCTCTTTAATTTATCTTTCCTAACGTATATATCTCCCCAATTTTCTCTCTCCATTTATTTTTGGGTTGAAATATTATTTTGAACGGAAAGAGTCAATAATACCAGTTATCTTGGTTGGTATTAATTCATTTCAACTTCACAATCAGGAGTTCGAAGTTAATTATGTCTTCTATGTAGGGTTATTCCCCTTCCTTCAATTAGTACTAAACTTTGTTCCATTTTGATCTAAGATTTTGTGTGTCCAATTTTAATTACTAAATTTTAAGTTTGATTCATTTTGATCCATTCAATTTCAAATGTTTAAATTTAGTCCCTACATTTTAAAAATTAATAATAAAATTTGTCTATAATTGAAAACTTTTTATTAAGTAAAAATGGATTTTTTTTTTTTGAAATCAGAAAATGGAAATTACTTACCGTTGAAAAGGGTAAATTTACCATTAAAAATGGTAACTTACCTTGCATTTTATGAAAAATGGTAGAGTTATTATGATTAAAAAAAAAAGAGTTAATTAGGTAAGTTAAGTGAAACATGGAGAGAAGGAAAAAAAAGAAATTTAATTCAAAGCAAAAATTCTCTCGAGTAAATACGGTATCTACAATGATGATTGTCATTTTTCAAATATATAGTTGACTTCCAAAATCAATATATAAATTAATGAGGATTCTCTTCTTAATCATGTATTTCACTATATAAACAAACCCTTAATTACTTCCTCTTAACAAAATATATTGCCATCTTCACTATTATTATTATTCAAGAATGTCTTCTTATTCAAGTAGCTTATTTGGTAGCTTGGTGGGGCTTGGTATTTTTCTTGCTAACATCCATGGTTGTTTTGGAGTTGATTATGCAACAGCTCTAACCAAATCTTTGTTGTATTTTGAGGCTCAAAGGTCAGGAAAATTGCCTCCTAATCAAAGAGTTCAATGGCGTGGAGATTCCGGTCTCCGAGACGGTAGTAGCGTCGGAGTAAGTTTCAATTATCGCTGATAAATTTCAAGACATTACGTATTAATAGATCACATTATGATGTGAAAAGTTGTATAGTTGAGAGTTGTTTTGTGATTACTTCTATTCATTAGTAAATATGACTTGACTTAATGTATTGAATGCATGTCGGGTTTAGTTGACAACAATTGATATATGATACATAATACAGAAATTTTAATCTTTATCTTTATTTTAGAAATGTAAAAAAAAAGAATCTTTATGAGTATGATATATATAACTTTATAGTTCAAGATCATTTTGTTTGTATGTTTTTTATTTTTATTATTTTAAATTTTGGTATAAAGTATATCTTATTTATTTTGAAGGTAAAAACAAATTGCTTTAAAATTGCACCTTATAATTTGGTTTATACTTTTCATTTAGAGTCCATCATGATCATAACTAATTCATTCCTTTAAAGGTAAAAACAAATTACTTTAAAATTATACTTAATTACTTTATACTTTTATGGATATAAAAACGAAACAAAAAGAAAAAAAAATAAGAAGACTAATTCATTCTAAGATATTGGAGAGGATTTGAAGTATATTTGTTTTTGAATAAATAATAAACTGTCACATATATAATTTGTATGAAACTGTCGCATATATAATTAATACAATTATATAAAAAAAAAGGTGAAAAAATATGATTTGATTAATGAAAAAAATTATTATCCACACAAATGGTAGAAAGTAGGTACGAGATACTTCCCATAAAGTTGTCAGTTTTTTTCTATATTTTTTTTCTTAATAACATTTTACAAGCATGCATGTATGTACGAATTATAAATCCTAAATTTAACACATAAAAAAATCCTTTTAAAAGTTCAAAGACCAAAAATTTATGTCACAAGTTCGGATATGCACAGTTGAATCTCGTGGGCGGATACTACGACGCAGGCGACAACGTGAAGTTCGGGTTGCCGATGGCGTTCACCGTGACAATGCTAGCATGGAGTGTGGTGGAGTTTAGCGCCCAACTTGAGGCCAAACATGAACTACAAAACGCCCTACATGCTATCAAATGGGGAACAGATTACTTTGTGGAGGCTCATCCACAGCCTGATGTGTTGTATTGCGAAGTTGGCGATGGCGACTCGGACCATGTTTGTTGGCAGAGACCCGAAGACATGACCACGCCACGTGCCGCCTACCGGATCGATGATCAGCATCCTGGCTCCGATATCGCCGGGGAGACCGCTGCCGCTCTCGCCGCCGCATCCATTGCCTTTCGCCCTTCCAATCCTACCTATGCCTCCTTGCTTCTTAGCCATGCAAAACAGGTTTGTTGTTAGGCTTTGGTTTCACTCAAATTACTTTATTAATTTGGAGAAATTTATAAATGTTATTTTTTTATGTTAATTATTGTAGCTATTTGATTTTGCTCGTAATCATCAAGGACTTTATCAGAGTAGTATCCCAGTAGCTGGTGAGTTCTATTCAAGCAGCGGATTTCAGGTATATCTTATTTTGATACTATCCTCTAAGAAATTCAAATCTAATCAAAACATTATTCTATATAATTTTACTACTAGAAAAAAAATGGCTTAGATGTTGTGAGTTTTACAACATCTAGACCTATATGATAGATGTCGAGCACCTAATAATATCAGGCATCCTATATTATCCATAGATGTCCGTCATCCGTACTCATATTACGCGTTCGCCATAAAAGCCTATACTTTTACCTTGATAATGAATTAATTTAAGAGGAATTGTAATGAATGAGTTACTCTCACAAAATAATTATAAATATAGTCAAATTTTAAAATATTTATATATATATATATATATATATATATAGTGATTAATATGTTTTAATAAAGTATTATAAATATTTAATAATACCGTATTATTTATTATTAATATAATATTATTATTAATATATGACTATGGTTGTTATTATTATTATTTTTTAAATGACTACATTTGTAATTAATTTTTAGACTTTGACCGATCGTTTCCTTAATTTAGTGGTATGTTTGGAATAAATTAGGATGAATTATTGTGGGCTGCTGCATGGCTTCATCGTGCTACTGATGATCAAACATACCTTAATTATTTGGGCGGGTCAGGCACGGGTGGCACGAGAACCATGTTCTCATGGGACGATAAGTATGCTGGTGTTCAAATACTCGCTGCTAAGGTATGTTTTTAATTAAGATTTCATTTGATAACCATTTGTTACTCGATAAAAGAAATATTGACTTCCTCGATTTTTTGTATTCGATTTGATGTGTACAGCTAGTTTTGGATGGGAAGGTAGAGTCCTCAGGTTTATGGTCAGATTTCAAGAGCCAAGGTGAGCAATTCCTTTGCTCTTGCCTTCAACAAGGCATCTCCAATTTTAAGAAATCCCCTGGTGGTCTTCTCTCCTTCAATGGATGGAACAACCTTCAATACGTCACCTCCGCCGCGTTCCTCGCCACCGTCTACTCCGATTACTTGGCCTCGAAACGCGCCCCTATCCAATGCCCCGGCACCCTCGTCCAACCCTCTGATCTCATCTCTTTCGCTACATCACAGGTACCATTGTCCATCCAAATTTCATCTTTTTGTAAGTTAGGAATAACCAAGGTTGTATGTAACTAGTAAAACGGAAGGTATATAGGAAACTAATTCTACTATAACTAAGTTTCAATTTTATAAATATCATTTAAATATAATATAAGAAGAGAAATAAATAATTAAACATAATGGGAGGTATATGTTAATAACGACATTTTTTTAAAAGAAACAACCGAAAATTGCGTCCAATGAGCTAAACAATAGCTTTTTTGTCCTCTCAAAATTTATTGCAAATTCATTCAAATCATCTTGAAATCTCATCATTCCTTGTGTCACAAAGTTGGAGTATTGATTTTTCAGGTGGATTACATTTTGGGTTCAAACCCGAGAGGCATGAGCTACATGGTCGGGTTTGGTTCGAACTACCCGACACAAATCCATCATAGAGGAGCATCCATTGTTTCGATCAAAAGTGACCCGACCAAAGTCACTTGCAAAGGCGGGTTTGATTTATGGTTTTACCGAAATGCTCCGAACCCAAATGTTTTGGATGGAGCTGTGGTTGGAGGACCCGACATCAATGACGGGTATTCAGATTCGAGGAGCGATTTCAACCAAGCTGAACCGGCAACTGCAAATACAGCACCATTGGTTGGGGTGTTGGCCCGGTTGGCTTGATCGAAGAGCACTAGGTTGTGTTGCTAATAAGATCGTTTAGAGATCAAATTTGCAGTAGTTGAACTTAAAATTGTGTTAAAAATAATGGTAGTGATTAGGTTGAAAATGGATTGTAATTTCAAATTCTTCCTTATCATTTTTTTAAGGAAGCGTTTCAAAACAATGGAAAATCTTGAACCTACAGATATATAATGCTTCAGTTTATAACTTCTAAAGTGTCGTATATTGGAAATATTAAACTAAATAAGTGACCTCAACATGACTTTAAAATAACTATACATAATCGAAAGAGTTGGTGACCTGATGATTTCATTGTCCAGTACAACACTAAAATCACAAATTCGATCATGAAAATCGGTAATATGATGCCTACATAACTCTCATCCAGTTCATGCATCATTTAGCTAAGTTTAGATTTTTTTTCTTCTTGGAGCTTTCTGCTGAATTGAAGACTGGATTAGAAGTATGGATGCCCAATGATGGGGGAATCTAGAAAATATTTTTCAACTTAATTATTTGCCAAGTGATAAAGCATGAGCATGTTACATTAAAAAACATTCCTCATTTTTAAGGTTTAGAATAGTTTTTATACAGAACATAGGTCTGTTGTTACTCTGATCAATGTATGCATGAAAATGATTTTATCACTTAGTAACAAAGAATGGCAGGAATGTATACCGCATGTCGAAGAGTGCTCTTTGCATGAGAATATAACACATGAAAGATGATAGTAAACTAGAAGTTAATTAAATTGATTAACCACTAAGTTAAGGTTCTAATCTAGAGTAATCGAGGGGAGTGTGAACTTACTCAACTCCTCGAGGTCGTAGTGTAGGAAATTAATTTTTAAATAGGTGGCCATTATAGATTGAGCCCATCACCTTAAGCACTCCAAACCCTATTTGACCACTTGAGCCGCTCCATAATGTTTGATTGCTATTTTAAAATGAAAGTGGTTATATCAATGCAAAACCATTTCCAAAGCATACCCCTGTGAAGAACAAAAGAAATGCATTTGAAAGAGCCAGCTTTTCCATTTTCCAAGATGAGATAATCAGGAAATAAATAATGTATACTTAATTTTTCGTTCATGTATATAAATAAATTACCAAAATTCTTTATGGGTTTTGATCATAGAAGTCTATACACCGATAAAAAACAAGAGAATATTGAGTACTTAACTCAACTGAGAAGCATCCGTAAGAATGTTTTTGTCTGCCTATGCCAGGGCGTTATGAAGAAACTCCAAAAGGCAAAAGAGCTGCAGCTACAATTCTACCTTCCTCATTTAGAATGTTATATGTCGATGCCGCATTTCTCTGCAAATAACAAAAGTTTGTCGGTATAACGAACAACAACCAAGAGATCAAAAGTTCAAATTCCTACACCCCATATGTTTTTTAACTCAAGAAAACAAACGATAGTTCGAAAAAGAGTAAGAGGGGTTTGCCATTAGAGCTAACATTTCCTTCCTATATCTGATTTACCCTCAGTTTTAAAATAAATATGGATTAATACAAGCACTGCTGGTGCTGGATATGGCATTCTCTCTGTCTCAAGGAATTTTTCTATTACTCTCTGCAAATCTAGAGTAATTCAAGGAGGCTTCTTCCATTTCTTCTAATGAGGATCCCCTTGAGAGAAAGAGAGTGCACATAACCATTGAACCAGTGGCACAAGAAACCAATTGGTCATCATGTTAAAACTAATTAAATTTAGAAATAATCGAGTTTTCTTTGTTTAGAATTGGGAAATCGGAGCTTCACCTCACTATAATTGGGGTAACCACACCCGTCCCTAAGCCACACACAAACAATCGAGTTCATCCAGTGTTTTAAAAGGCCCAAAGCGCACCTTAAGGCGATGACTTTTTTACATAAGACGCACTATATAAACTTTATATATACATATATATATATGCACAATAAAAGGAGTTCCAATAAAGAAAATATAAATTTATTTATGGTACTTTTTGAATATATTATATATTTATATATAAAGAAAATACAAATTTATTTATATATTATATATAAAGAAAATACAAATTTATTTATGATATTTTTTGAATATATTAAACTAAGAGGCGCCTAGCGCCTAGGCGCGACTTTTAAAAGATTGAGTTCATCTGACATTGTCAAAACAATAACCAAATGCAAGAACCAAAACGAGACTGGTGATCTTAATTTCTATTTTCCTAATAAGAAAAAAAAAATAAGTAGGAGGAGGGCTTTTACATCGGCCAATAGTTCAAACTATAGCAAGTTCCCAGATGATTATTATAATTGGCAATTTTAAGTAACAACAACCTACTTAGTTCTTCTTGGACAAACATAGGTCCAAAATCTGATTTCATTTGGGCTGTAAAGATAGTTCTTTTTTTTGGATGAAGAAACAATTTCATTAGTAAAGATAGTTCTTGAAGTTAACTCCATCCCCAGATATCACCTATGATTCCATTCAGATCACTAAATTTCCAACTAGCACAACAAAATTACCCTGCAGCAGTTGGTATTTCTAAGAAACGTGTGGATTTTTTTATAACCGAGAAGTCGAAGCGTTGCTCACTTATATCCAGGGGTTTGAACCCAAGATCATCACCAAGACCTGAAGAAAAGAAACTTGTGGAATTTTAATGTTCTAGATTGCTAAATGCTTTGGACCCAAGCTGATAAGGTAGGGAAAGAGCAGATTACTGGTGATACATTTATTTTGCTTATACAGTAACCTTTCTACAATCTCATTAGACTAGGCCACTAGGGTTGGTCCACGTTTTCCCACCTCTTTTTAGTTAATGGAATGAAGCACTGTTTCTTATTCTAAAAAGGAACATAATGTTTTTCCCACTAATCAGTCAGACTCATAAAATAGCTCTATATTTTGATTCAGTTGTTGCATGTAAATAACGAAATATTAATGCTTGGATAATAATGATTAACACACCCAATTATAAAACAAATCAACATAATTTCAAACCATGAGTACCGTGTCTACAGCTTCCAACTTCATGCCAGTGGAACGAATGAACTGCCTCAATTCAGGATTTACTGGTTCAATATATTTCCCACAGCCAAGTATTAGAATTTCTGAAATTAGAGAGAAAATAAACAAGCGTTGAGAAATGAAGAAAAGTAATCAGCTGACGGTAGAAATCAATAAAATTTTGCTTCCACAGCGCTAGATATGAACAGTATATGAGATGCCACTAAGGACAGCTTATGCACACATCTTCAAAGTGAACTAACAGAAAAGTACACCACATATATGCTATCCTCAAGACAGCTGCCAGCTAATGAACACAACCTCAAAGTGAGTCAATTTCTCATGTAAGATTTTAGAATTTTTTTTTTTTTTTTTGAAACCGGAAAATCGGAACTTCACTCCACTATATCCGGGGTAACCACGTCTGTCCCTAGGCCAGGCACCGAGAGACATAGAAGGAACGGAGACACGTGAGGTGTCTACAAATTAATGTCACACGTGAATTCCGAACCTGGGATCTTGAGGGAGCACATCTTTAGATTTTAGAAAAGATTAAAGAATGCCTAATAAAGGAAGACATCAACAGTATGAACAGAAAAGAACACCACATATGTGCTATCCTCAAGATAAAGAGCTTTAGGACTGGGCCATTTATTCAATAGCTTAGAAATGTAGATCTTCCAGATATTTGAAATGTCCTATGTCACCCCACCCTTATTAAGTTATATTTTACCTTCCCTTTTTCTATAGCAAATTTACAAATTCTGGATTAAATCACCCAACTCTTCTCAAACAGAATACAAGGCCCTTCCAGCTAAGAAGGAAAAAGAAACCCTTATCTTCCTGTTAAAGAACTTAAGATTCATATACACTTACAACTTGGTATAAGTTTCAAGTTCTCCAAAATCTAATCCTTTAAACAGAAAAAAACGAAATATGGCTGTAGGACACTGCAAAGAAACAGTGAGCCAACCTGAGCATATCATGAAAGGACCTTGTTCGTCCAAAGACAAGATAAAATACAAGAACCAAGAAATAAAAACTCATAGAAAAATAGGTTAAGAGAAAACATTTCAATAGAAACGGTTAGGGGGTGTTTGGGAAATGAGAATGAGAATGGTTATGGGGGAGAAAGGACCTCTTGACCATGAGTGGACCATCGAAAATCATTCTCCTTATAATTACATTTCCTCATAATCACTTTTCATTCTCCCATTAACCATTTCCTATTTTCCTATTTATTCTTTCGGTAACCATTTTTCAATCTTTTTGTAGTCACTATTTTATTCTCCTCATAATTGTGTTTTTCAATCTTTCTATAGTCATTATTTTATTCTCCTCATAATTATTCTTTTGACCCTAATTCTAAACACAAGTAACGTCCCCATAATCATTCTCTTTACTCCAAACATAAATAATCATTATCTTCTTAATTCTCATCCTCTCCATAATCATTTTCATTATCACTGCCCTAAACAACCCCTTTAAACTACTTCAACAATGTACAATAATTATCAATCCCTTTTCAACTCCAACACCAGATTTTACCTGGAATAGGCCGCAGAATCTTGAAGATAGATAAGCTGCAAAATATACATTCCAATCACCAAAAAACAGTAAATAAACTATTGCAAGTTAATGAAGTAGAAATGCAAAGCAAACCTCTCAGGCGTAATATCTGAAAAATTCTTAGGACTCCAAGACATCAACAAATTCCCAATACATAGCAAGCTCCCCTCATAATCCACTCGATTCACCGTAAAACCCGTCTCCGTGTACCTTAAATCCCCACAGAAAAGAAACAACAATATCTGTTATAAAAACGGAACAACAACCAATCGAAAACTCTAAAACGTAAGAGAAAACACACACATAATTTATATAGTCCACCAACGATTTTACTAATTTAAGCCAGTGTTTTAAAAAGCTCAAGGCACATTAAGGCACAATAACTTTGGGGACCCTTTATCCCCCTTTGATATTTATAGTTATGACTCTCTAATATATAATTGAAGAGCTTTATTGTAATCTTTGGGGACCTTTTGTCGATGTAATTTCATATTTATAATGAAATTGTTTCTTATCCAAAAAATACTAAGGCGCAATAACTCTTCAGAGCCTAAGGCACACCAGGTGCAGGCTTTTTACTTAAGGCACATACATGTATACATACATAAAATATATATACTAATCTCTTTCAATAAGATTTTTTTACATAGTCAACCCATAAAAAACACGAAACATTAAAATATTAATTCCAAATAAAAATCTAAAGTCCTAAAGATCAAACTTATAGTCGCTAAATAAGTATTTATCCCCACCCACTCCTTCACTGGCGATAATTAGAGAGAACATGAAAGTGGATTGGTGTAGGGTTGACGATTAGGTTTTAATTATTTTTTAAAAATAAAATTTTGAAGTAATTGTTAATGAATTTGAAATTTTAAAAACAAATAGAGAAAATGAGTAAGACATTACTTTTTGACTTAGATTTTAAATAAATAAGAAAAGTCCCGAAGACATGCCACTTGCATTGAAAATTCGACGCGCAAACATTGAGCCTGAAGCACGCCCTTTTGGGGCTTTTTAAAACATAGAATACAAAATGTCGATCAACTGGGCTAGCTAGCCCTATTACAAAATAAACCGAAACATATACGTAATCCTATTACAAAATAGGCCGCCGCTCAGTGCAGTCTGAGCAGCGAGACCTCGACTAACTAATCGTGAAACTTCAAATAGTTCAAGAGTTATCTCAGCAATGTCAAATCTAGAAAAGAGAAATGTATGCAAAAGACAAAAGAAATCGAGAAGTTAGGGTTGTACGTACCCTTGAAAGCGAAGCTGATCTTCGGGAACATTGCCGATGAGATTGATCTGATCATAAAGTGAAAATGTGCGCCTCAGCGACGGAAGGGGCTGGCTTAGACCGGGCCGCCGGCGATCTTTCTTCAAACTTCTGATGAGATTCGGCAGCGTCGCCGCCGCTTTCTGTCTCGCCGCCATTTTCTCCGCCCCGGAGTTTACACCTTGTTTCCGTTTAGTCCCAAATCCTTTTTTGTTTTTCTTTTTTCTGTTTAGGACACAACTTTAATCTATTTGCATTTCTAACCCCTTCTGGCCTGGTAAGATTTATAAATATTATTAATTTATTACCCTAATTTGGATCCCATTTTTGTAGGGTAAAAATTATCGCCCATTTTTATTTTAATTTTGGGACCTAACTTTCAATTATTCTATATTAGTCCTTTAACTTTAAAATCTTTTTAAAGATAATCTTTGGTTAAAACAAAATTCTAATGAACATTAAACCTCAGATAAGTCGAAAAAATATTTAATAAAAATACATTTCTTTTCTTATTTTTCTTTAGTTTACGTGCTTTATCAAAATTTGTTGACCAATATTAACATTGCGGCTAGGTATTTCTAAATAAATTAAGATTAATTTAAGCTTTATTAAAAATACATATGTATACTCATTCCTCATTAATGATATAAGCATATATATATATATAAAAAAAAAAATAATGATAACAATAATAAAATTCAATATATAGAATAAAAAGAAACTAAACCATAAAGTTAAATGAAGTGTTTAAATTTTATGGGTTCAAATTTCATGGTGACCACCTACCTAGAAATTAATTTTCTACGAGTTTTTTTGACATCCAAATGTTGTAAGGTCAGGCGGTATGCCCCGTGACATTAGTCGAGGTGCGCTTGTGCACGCAAACTGATCTGGACAATCACGAATAAAAAAAAAAAAAAATGAAATGTTTAAGATTATAGATCTCTATATTTATTGCATACCTACATAAACAACATGTAGTGCATTCCAACTAGCTAAATTTCATATTATTTCATATTGGTTGGAGCAAAGATAGGGAACACAAGTAGGGATGGTGGTGAGGAACATGAAGGGCTAATTCTAAACCATAAATGCCAAATCTCTATTATTTCTTGGGATCTAACAAAAAAGTGTGGTTAGTAATGAACATATACCATATCTCTAAAGACATTATCATAGCTTTTTAGAAGAAATTTTAAAGATTGGATAGGATATGTATTGTCCTTTCACATGCTATTTATTTGACTTTCTATATATCTAGGGATCCATTATCCTTTGTTTTAGTACTATTTTTCTATTCTATGTAATGCTTATGTTTTAAAATATCATATGGTTGTTTCACTTTTAACTTTGATTCATTTTATCTTTATTTACTTTTGCAAAATATTTATTTTATCCATTTTAGTTTTTAAAATTAATAAAACGTCTATTTTGGTGCCTATATTTAAAAAGTTCTAACAACTTTATTTATTTGCACTTTGACTCCAAAATTTCTCTTATCTACAAAATGACCCAAATTCTTTTGTTAGCTGTAAATATGTCCCTAAGCGGTAAAATTACCAAAATACTCATAGTGTTAAAAAAGAAAAGTAATTTAACCCAACAAACTTAGAGATCAAGTTAGAAAGGATACTAAGAAGTGTTATGGTTGTTTAAATCGAATAGAGCAAGGTCGCAGCTAAAAGAGATTGAGAATACGACAATAAAATGAAAATTAAGAAGAGAAAGAACGACACGATAATTTTACGTGGAAAACCCCTAAACAAATTATGGTAAAAATCATGGGCAAGGACAGAAAAACTTTATTATAAAATAGGAGTTACAAACTTTCCCTCTCCAAAGAAACAACAAACTTTTTTACAACGAAAAACACTCTCTATTTTATCTCACAACCTCACATTAGATGTGGGATGTCTTGGGATGATTTTGGGATGGTTTGCCAACAAATGACATCACCTATTTATAGTCTTCATAAACTTGGGTTCCAAGTTAATCCTATGGTCATAAATTGGCGACATCTCACCTTGGTAATCAAGTAAATCATGTGGTCTCAATTTTGCCACAACTTTACTTTGGACAAAGTCATGTATGATCTAGATCTTTCTTCAACAATCTTAGCCAAAATGTATTCTAGAGTTCTCCCCACCAATCTTAGACAAATGGTTATATAGAATTCTCTTCACTAATCTTTGACAAATGATATTCTAGAATTCTCTTCACCAATCTTAGACAAATGGTATTCTAGAATTCTCTTCACCAATCTAGAACCTTCTTTGATCATCTAAAATAAAGTTGAATAATCTAGAATTTTCCAATTTTATTCAACAAGAAGATCTTTTAAAAAATATGGAGCATAATCTTAAATTTCCTATTTTGGAGGGTTCAACACAAAAACTCCAATGATTATCATCAAAAGGAAGTGAGAGCTTCACCTAAGCTATCTCTATTATCAACCACTAATTATCCAAAACATCAAATAAGCTTAAGATCAAAATATAGTCTAATCTAAATGCAAGTAGTAATAATTCATTGCATTAATGTCAACTCATCTATTTCCATTCATTTTCTTGTTAGGTTGTCACTCAATCTTCATTTATTGATAATTAAGATTATTTTTAGTATAATTGATATTAAAGTTGAAAAAAAGGACGTATCAATCAAAATTAAGGTTAAATCAATCAGAAAATAATGTTTTTTATCGTTGAATATGTTGCGTGGTTACCATTAGAACAGAGTGACAAAAATGACATGATTGCTAAATTATAAACACAATATCAATGGACCGAAAGAGTTGATAGTGGTTCATTGATTGTAATCTTTTTGATTAAACAATATTGGAGGGGGAGATTGAAACCTGCAACTTCGTAATTGTGTCGTACAAGATGTCAGTCATCGAAAGATTAATATTATTAAGATGATTTTTTGGATCAAATTGAGATTTAAAAAAAGAGGTTATTCATTTAAAAATAAAATTGATATTTAGATATAAAAGCAAACATATACATAAATACTCTATTTAAGTACATGAATTGAATTTATGTTATTTATTTACTTATTGAAAGATCTCATATTAAAAATAATTTAATATGGAAAAAAAGGTTATGCATTTACCAAAAAAAAAAAAAAAAAAAAAAAAGCAAATTGTTATTTATGTTATGATTGATTCTTTAAAAAAAAAATTGTTGTTCATCTATAGATTCTTTTTCAAAAGATTTTGATTTATCCTTTCTTTGGCACAGGAGAATCTTAAAAAAGACTAATTACAAATTTTATGATTTTAAAGTGAATTAATCAAATTAAATTATTATAAACATTATATTTTAGAAATTTAGAATAGTTAGTGTTATTTTAAGAAGAAAAAAAGAAAAAGAATTGAGTATCACAAATCACAAATATCGTTTCAAAAATTTATGTTATAAAAGAAAATATTAAAATATAAATAATTTTTATGGCATACAATGATACCACGTAAGTTAAATGTAGAGATCTTCTATACGACAATATATAGCGGAGATTTTTCGTATTAAATTACACCCAATCCTTAATTTTATTTACCCATTAAAAAAAGTTGCAATCTTTTACCATCACCTCTCAATTTCTTACTTTTACTTATTACCTCCAAGAATCAAAATCCAATTCACTAAACGACAATCTAAAAAGCTTCAAATCTCTCTCTCTCTCCATTATAAATATAACCCATAAGCTTCCCCTTTACTTGGATCCATTTCCTTCCCTCTCGTAAAATGTACACGGCGGTGCTTGCGGCGGCGGTAGTGGCGGCAGCAGCAGCGGCGATCTGGGTGTTGAAGAATGCAAACCGGTGGGTCTACGAAACCGCCCGGCTCGGTTCAAAGCGGTTCGGGCTGCCGCCCGGTGATCTCGGGTGGCCGTTCATCGGCAACATGTGGTCTTTTCTTAGAGCTTTCAAGTCTTCTTGTCCTGATTCTTTCATGGACTCCTTCTTTTACAGGTTTCTCTCTCCCTTTTCCTTTATTTGCAACCATTTTTTTTAGACAAAAAGCAAAAAATTAAATCTAGAAAATAATTCTAAATATAATTTAAATAATTGTATTGATACAATCAATATAAATATATTAGAATTTTTTTACTTTTATAATTAGTTTGTAAAAAACATTTATTCAACATATATAATTTTTCAAAAAGAAAAGATGGAGCTTCTATATTAACTAAAACATAATTAATTTGTTAAAAAAACTAACACAATTAATATTGATTGTCCAAACCAGTGTATAAGGTCATGAGTTCAAATTACATAGTGACCACCTATCTAGAAATTAATTTTAAATTTTAATATTAGTTTCATTGACTTCCAAATGTTGTAGGGTGAGATGGAGCGCACGCAAAAATGAATTTTGAATATATAAGATTTATTGAAATGAAATATTTTAAATGATTGACATAAAAAAAAATCTAAAATTTATATCATATATATATATATATTAAAAAAATCAAACAAATATTTATTAATAAAACAAAACATATCGGAAGAAAAACACTTTGATATTAGTTTGGACTCACCCAAAACCCAAACGGCGGCCGACCGAAATTATAAGCAAAGAAAATATACAAACAGGCAAGAAAATACAAACATATCAATTTCAAAAAAAAAAAAAAAAAAAACATATTAATCAAACAAACACATTAATGTTCATTGTTCCTAATAATCTATTTTTCTGTTAAATCATAAGTTGAGTAATTGGGCTTTTAAGGTTGTGATAGTGAATAAGTTTTGAAGTATTTCCATTCACATAAAAAAAAACTTTATGCATAATAATTAAATGTTAGTAAATTGTACACTAAATAATAGTACCCAAGAATTTAACAAAAATAAAAAAAAAAAAAAAAAAATTGTGACCAATAATTGTGTATACTACCATAGAAATATACTACTCTTTTGATTGTACAAATTAAAATTGTACCTTTGATGGAGCTTCATTTTGTTTGAAATCTTCATCCCAATTGTAAAAATTTAAAAAAAAAACCACACCCAATCAGCCAAATTTTTTTTTATAATAATTATAGGTCTAATAATAATTGAAACAAACTTTATCACATAAATATTATTATGGTACATGTTAAAAGGAAATGTTAGTAATCTATGATTACTTCCCTTTTCAAAGCTTCAATTTAACTAATTTAAGTATATTTTGTGATTACTACAATTTTTAAAGCTTCATTTAGTTCGTTTGATAACCATTTTATTTTTTATTTTTTGTTTCTAGTTTTTGATTTTTGATTTTTTGTTTTGAACACAAAAACGGTATAGGTTTGATAACTCATTTCAATTTTATGTTTTTAAAAACTAAAAATCAAAAAACATGTTTGATAACTGTTTTTTGTTTTTAGATTTCACATTTCATTTGGCTTTTTTTAGTTTTTTACTATTTATTCTTGATTCTTTGAATTTTTTTTAAAAATAAAAACAAAACCTTGTTTTTAAAAACTATTTTTTTTTTGTTTTTATAATTCTTTTAATATTTTAAAAATGTTTTTAGAATTTCAAAATTAAAATCTAAAATTGGTTATCAAACGAACATGTTTTTAAAATATTAAAATCAAAAACAGAAAATCAAAAACGAAATGGTTATCAAACGGGGCCTAAGTATATTATTCACGATGAGAGAGTATAGTAGTTTTGCTTCATAATTTTTTTCATGAATAAAAAGATTTATGATTGAACCTATTGTTTAACTAAAAAAAGTATAATATAGTTATAACTATAGACATCTAAATATTTATGTAACATCGAGATGATGTTTTTCATATTAGACCAAATAATTTATTTGTGAATAATGAACTCTATACTATATTTGGATAAATGAGAGGTTCCATCTCAAAAAATTCATTAATTGCAAGAAGAAACTTATATTTTTATAAAGGATCGTAAGATCTCTTTCCCTTTTAGGATATTCAACATTTTAATTTAATCTCTTGGTACAACAATATTTTTTTTTGACAGAGGTACAATAATAATATTTGAGATTAAACAATCAAACCTCCAACATTTAGGTGGGAGATATATGTAAATTATCATTGAGTTAAACTCACTTGAGCGTTAAGTAAAAATAATTATTAATAAGCTAGAACATTAAATAAGAATTAGAAATAAACTTAAATGATAAAGACTTTGATTTTTTTAAAAATTAAGAGATGAAACCATATTATTGGACAATTATTTGATTTAAGTATTAATTTTTAAAAATAAGCTAATTAATACAATTAATACATTAAACTCTCCAAAATATCTCACAAGTTCACGAATCTTCAATTTTATGTCCAAGTCAATGAATTTTTTAAGTCTATTGTGTCCATGAAACTTTGCCTTGTTTAGGTTTCAAACTTTCACTGTTCTTTATTATTTTTTTAAAACTTTCATTACAATTTATTTGTGTTTATCTGGTCCTTGAAATAATTAAAAAGTAACTACCGAAAGGGTCAGTAGCGCAATGATTTGATTATTTGGTTGTAAACCAGTTGTTCAATACCAGCGTCACGAGTTCGAACCTTGAAAGAATGAGTATTTGTAATCCCCTTTCCTAGTTACTCAAAAAAAAAAAAAAAACTAAAAAGTAACTAACATTAAATATTAAACTTTGCCTTGTTTAAGTATCTATTTAATTTTCAAAAATTAAATATATGAATATTTTTTTTTTGAGAAATTAAATATATAAATATTAATTTTACATGTGAGTTTCCTTATTTTGTTATCTATATTCTACCTTATATATTTCTAAACAAACAAAAATTGATCTAAAAATATTTTTTTCTTTTTTGGAACACATGAAACAAAGTTTTTTTTTTTGTGGAAACAAACACAATATAATAATTACACATTTTTTATAAAAATATACATACGAATTTTAAATTATAAGTTTTAAAGTTTTATTTTATTT
>JBBMEF010000003.1:12390673-12406706 GCA_037832685.1 Sicyos baderoa
CATCTTGAGGGAGCATGTTAGGATCTCACAAATATCCCACATTGGAAAGTGGGAGAGTCCAACATCAATATAAAAGAAATATGGATTAATTGCCAAATTATTTTGAGGTGGAACCCCATATTTTCTCACACCTATTGATGAAACACAAAAGAATTCCTATTAAAATAAAAAAGATGTTGCTGTCAAAAATTCTAATTCTTACTAGGTTATTTTTTCCCTTGCTATGAAGAACTCAACTTTCACTTAGAAAAACTGAAAGAATATAGTCAAATGTACCTTAATGTTGACATGTACCCTCGACCAAGTGTTTAGAGGTTTGAATCTCCTCGACTCCATCCATTGTTGTTGAATTAAACAAAAGGTGCCCCGACTTAGATTCGTACTAGATCTTGTTAGGCGAAGTGTTCTTCAAATATCTTTGTTGTGCCGTCTTTATTTTTCTTCCATCTTATGATGGATTTTCTTTTAGGAACTTCAAATTATAGCAAAAAAGAAACTTGTTGTTCCTGTTGTCTAGTTCTGCACTAGAAAAAGATGGGTTATAGAAACCAAAGTTGGATAGTTTTTAATGATAAGGATGCAGTTTTCTGATCATCATAATTTTTTTTCTTCGAAAAATTATAATGGACTTCCCACAAAGTAATTACAAATGTAGGCAAATTTTGTAGTATTTGTATCCATGGTCAATAATACATTTTAATACTATATAAATCAATATTATGTATTATAATACAGTATTATAAGAAAGTATATGACCCATTAATACCAATAATGAGTTAGTGGTTAATGGTTATCTGGGTTAGGGTTGTTAGTCCACTCAGTGTTCGAGGCTCCAATAATGGTTGCACGGACAATGAAGAGTAATTATCTGGGGTAATCACTATTCATCACAATCCACCTTTCAAAACTGTATGACCCAATAATCATATTATCATATGGCTCACTAATCCATTCTCAACCCACCAAAAGATTACCTGCACCCCAAATACATAGACAATGGTAACCAATATAATCATTATTTGCACTCTAAACATAGACAATGATAACACATATATTTCTTATCTGCACTCCAAACTCAGATAATGATAACCTATCAACAGTTACCGACCGTCAATTCACAGCCTTAAACACCCTTAGAACTCTCCCATCATCTGCTTCTATTTTTAAAAGACTTAATTTTGGTTGTATGTGGCTTTGTTGTGCATCATACAGGGGTTTTGTTAAATAGAGTGCTTGTAGATTTTTCGAGTAATTTTAGCATCATCTCGATATCTTGCTGCCAAGATTTTTTCTGAAGAAACTAACGTCTGGCCAATGCGGATGTCGAACCGAAGCACCCGATGAAGATGGGGACGAGAGTATATGCTGTTTATGTAGCAGCAGGTTTACCATGATATGTGGCAATTTATTGACAGAAGCTTCAGAGTATTTTCCTAAGTTGTGCTAAAGATGGCATTCTTGTTGGTTCTCTTCAATTCAAAATGTGAATCTATTTTTCACTTAAAAAATGCAATAAAGTTCACATTTTTAATTATATTTTTTAATAAATATATCTTTTGCTTTAAGGTTCCCAACATTCTTCTGAAAATGCTATGTTTGAATTCTTTTTATATATTCATTGTATGATAAGCAACAATTTCCCTTTAATTTACGTTTTCGTGTTTAAAAATATTAGAATAATTTAATTCATAATCCTTTTGTTTTTCGTTTCCTTTTCTATTATATTAATGCCATCCTTGCTATTTGTTAGCCTTTTTAATGTTTGTACATGTTAATGTTAAGTTAAAGATTTTTTTTTAGTACATTAGGAGATTGGAATCTTATATCTTTTAATAAAAATATATACCAATTATCACTAACTCATTTGACAATTTTTTTTTATTTATTTTTTTAAAGAGTTAGATTTGACAATGTTAAACTTGATATATATTTTTTTTTTTAACAGAAGAGATTACAAATACCGATTTCAGGGATCGAATTTATGATCATAGTGTTGAACTGGATTTTCACCCAATGATGAAACCACTAACCACCGATTCTTTTAGTATGTTAAATTGATATGAAATGCTGCCAAAACTTTGGTCCTTATTTCAATTTTTTTTTTCTTCAAAAGTTAGTATATCACTCTTTACCGATCAAACACTTTCCGTTTGTTAGTATATATATATATATATATATATATATATATATTTTTTTTTTTTTTTTTTTTTTTTTTTTTTTAAAGCCGTTTGTTAGTATATTAAATATATATAAAAAAGGAAATTTTGATGAATAGCAAAAAAAAATCCATCGATAGGATTAAATATTTTATTATTATGAATGAAATATTTTCAATTATAACATTGAGGGGTAGTGACAATTTTAAAATTATCTATTTTAATTATAACATTTTCTTAAAAATATTCCATCTTATTTCTTCTTTTCATTATTTAATAATCGAAAACTATTTATAATACAAATGGAAACTGTTTATTTATTATATATTTTTTTTTATTACATATTGAAGAAGAGGATTACAATACCTACTCTTTTAGGTTTTAAACTAGTAACACTGGTATTGAACTGGTTTACAACAAAATTATTGGATCTTTTCGGTAAATGGAAACTGTTTATGATACTAAATATAAATATTAATTGAAAATGATATGTTCACGTGCAAATATTTACTAATTTTACATGTATATATATATATATATAAATATAATTTTTCAGATTTTTTCTTGAGGATTGCAGTTACCGCCACAGAACAAAACGGAGCTCCATTCTCTGGTTCGGGTTTCTCCGGCACCGCTGAACGGAGCGACGGAGATCGCCGGGAAGTGGCGAATGGCGGCGACAACCGCGCCAATTGTTCTTCCGGCCGTTCGATCGAAAGCCACAGACTCAAATGGCGCAACTCCTCCTCCTCTTCCTCGGAACTCAAACCATTTTCCCCTTATATCAATTTCAAAGCCTTCTTGGATCGTCAGAACTGAGGTAATTCGCATAACCTAATCTTCGATTCCTATTGTTTTGTTCTTCGAGAATAGGTTTCATAATGCGAGAATCATTTGGCTGGATTGTTCGGTGTTTGTAATTCAAATCCCCTTTCCGTTGAAAATTGTGTTGTTGTAATCTTTCTTTTCTTTCACTTCCTGAACTATATCTATTGAAGTGTCTGTGATGAAGCTCTTAAACTGCATAGATTTGTTATTCGATACGAGTGTCCGGGCCATCGCCCATCGGCTGAAAAATTCGTAAGTAATTAATTTCTAAGCACGTCATCAGATGGATTGTGAATCCATCCATCACCTTTTGATTTCTTAAGGCATTTTTGACTACTAGGCTACTCACGGAGGAAACTACATAGGGGATGTTTGTTTACCCTATTTAATGAGTATTGAGCTCAATGAGTTATATTGAGAAGTTATTTTGAATAGTTAAAAATTGAAAGTTGTAGTCAAAAACTCGTTTGGATGTAGTTTTTGTATAGAGGAGTTAGAGTTAAAACTTTAGAGGAGTTAGAGTTAAAACTTTATTTGGATGTAGATTTAAATGAGTAGTTAATTTGAATAGTTAAAAAAGTAATATAATTAAAAATGAGTTATTTTGATTGATTTGAAATGAATAATTAAAAATGAGTGGTTAGAAATGATTTAGTAGTTATAAATAAATGATTAGAAATGAGCGATATTTTTAAAAGTAAAAAGGATGAAGAATTAGTAAAAACTTGTTTAGAGAGGAGAAGTTAGTAAATCCTCCAACTAAATCCTAAACAAACAGCCCCATAGATTTGAAACACCTTTTTGTTCTCTGTTTTGAATTCTAAGCTTCATTTCTTAACTGTAATTGATATCTATTTATTTTTAATACTCTTGTTCTGTTCCTTCTCCTACATGGAATGTTGATTTTAGCTTCTTGTATCTAACCATCATGGTCAAGAGGGACTTAAGAAACTAAAAGGTGATGGGTTAAATTTATGGTGACCTATACTCAAAAAAAAACCTATGGTGACCACTTATCTAGGAATTGATTTCCGACGTATTTTCTTAACAACCAAATATTGTAGGGTCAGGAGGTATGCTCAGCGACATTAGTCGAGTTGCGTGCAAGTTAGTCCAGATTGTCATGAAAAGAAAAAAAGGTTAAGAGTGTATCTTACGCTGAAAAACACTAAAGTTGTACTTAATAATTAACCAACCTCGGTTGGCCTAATGGTCATTAAGTGTCAAGTAAATCGAGCTTCAAGAGAATAAATTGAAGCCATGATGACCGTCTATCTAGTATTGAATATCGTGCAAGTTACTTTAACAACTAAATATAGTAGGATCATATAATCATATCACGAGTATAGTTGAGGTGTGCGCACGCTCTCCAATATGTAAGAATAGGGTTGTGCTTCAGTTTAGTCTATTGACGAGAAACATGACTGTACCTGCTATTTGACTGGAGTGTGAAAGAGCAATCTGTGGCTAATTTATCAAATACTATTTCTTACTAGATATATGTATTATTGATTGTAACTTCAATTATATTTCCATTATTCACTGATGAACTGCTTGTTCCGAAGACGGTTGAAACTTTTTTTTTTTTTTTATATCCGTGACTGTCTGGGCCAGCTTGCGCGCACCTCGACTAATTTCACGGGACATATTGCTAACCCTACAACATTTGGATGTCAAGAAAATTCATAGGAAATTATTTCCTAAACCATAGACCGTTGAAACTTGAAACCACATAGTACCTAATTTTCCTTAATGCAACTTAAATTGTTTTCCTCAGCAAATTTTATGGTGCTGGTCTCTGTTATATACTCTGTTAAGTATGTTTCTATTGATATAAATGCTTTTACTGCTTGTTCATGTTCTCTGTTGTGAGTGCTTGGTTTTTCTTCTCTACTGTGCTGACATTTTTTAGGTTTATCAGTTTTCAATACTTTTGTAAACCATCATGGAATGACCTCGTGATCAAGAGAGTCTTAGGAAATTAAGAGGTGATAGATTCATTCAATCTATGGTGGCTACTTTTTTAGGAATTAATTTCCTACAAGTTTCCTTGGATGTTGTAGGATCAGGCGGAAAAAAAACTTCTATAGCATTTTTTTTTTTTTTTTCATCTTGGCTTTCAGGTTAATTTCGTTAATGTGAACAAGATTTACCATCAAACTAAAGCTAAAATCACTACCATTTTCACATAGTTATGTTTGGCAATGATATGGATGTCACTTTTAAGTGATGCGGTAGTCACTTTGGATGTGATTTGTGATTGTCCAAGAATAACTTGAGAAAATAATTTTTTTTTTTCTTTTTGATATCCGTGATTGTCCGGGCCAGCTTTTGCGCATCTCGACTAATGTCACGGGACATACCGCCTAACCCTACAACATTGGATGCTAAGGAAATTAGTAGGAAATTAATTCCTAGGTATATGGCCACCATGGATTGAACTCATTACCTTATGCATTCCTAGGTCATTTGACCAATTGAGCCACGGCCATGATGGCTATCAAAACAAGCATATATGGGTGTGACTATTGAACAAGTGATTATCCTCTTCTATTGCAGTCAAATGTTAGGAGAGAAAAAAGAAAGAAGCCAGATCCACCTTGTGTGATATGCAATGGGAGTGGAAAAGCTGACTGTCACCATTGTTGTGGAAGAGGTTTCTCTCCTCTCTCTCTCTCACATACAAACTCACACAACCCCTTCATTAAATGGCTAATTAGGACATTTACTCCAGAAATTTTGGGCTCAGAGCTTTCTATGTCTTTTTAGTGACTTAAGGAAAATTTGGGTAAATTATATACTGGTTTGTAGAAGTTAGAATTTAGTCCATATAATTTTAAAATGTAGAATTTAGTCTTTATAATTTGGAGAAAGTTGAAATTTAGTCCCTATGATTTTTAAAAAACTAGAATTTTGTCCCTAAAATTTGATAAAGCCTATAAAATCGTCCTTGTCGTTCATTACTGTTGGCGAACTAAATGTGGAATTATCATATTAGATTGGCCGAAAAATTACATCATTTACATATGGATAGTTATTTTCACGTACTTAATTACCAGCAATTACAAATTATATGAACTATTTTTTAGGTTTTATTAGACTATTGAGATTAAATTCTAGTTTTAAAAATCAAAGAGACGAATTTGTAATTTTCTTCAAATCGTATGGACTAAATTCTAGTTTTTAAAATTGTAGGGACTAAAGTCAGACCAAATTTAATTTATTTATCTTATCCATTTTTAGTAACATGTCCTTATGCTCTAAACTAGGGAGGACAAACTTTGTTCATCTAGAAATGCTTCCAAAAGGGGAATGGCCCAAATGGTAAGGGTGTTGAGTGATTTTTCATATCTGAACTGAAAACTTCATAAATGTTCTCTCCTTTCACATTACCAAACTTGATATCTAATAAACTCACCCTTAACTATTATCGTAGGTGCAGGGCTTGTGGCGGAAGTGGTCTCGGCTACTGCTCCCGTTGCCTCGGGACGGGAGAGTATCGACATATTATGGGGTTCCAATTCATGAAGATGGAGAACAATGTAACTCAGGATCTTAAGAAGCATGAAAATCAAACCAGGCAACAACATCCCAGAAGCATAGATTCTCTTCTCAATGATGAAGAGTTGAGCTCAGAGCCAGAAATTTGAGAGAAGCCTTCATGGTGTGGCAATGGTAGAACAGCTCGGTTTCGATACGAAAAGTTCGAAGCTAACTAGTTAGTTCTCTCATGGTGTGGCAATGGTAGAACAGGTCGGTTTCGATACAATAAGTTCGAGGCTAACTAGTTAATACTAATTCAAACAGAACTTTTTTTTTAGAATAAGAAGGGTTGTATACAATTGGGTGAAATCGAACGAAGTGATAAGGTTCTAATTTATGATTAGAGGTACTAATTATCATCTTAAACAGCATAGTTCAATCTCTCATTTCTACTATTATTTTTTTAAAAAAAAATTAACTAATTTGAACATAGTTCAACCATCTATGGCTTAGTAGTCAAAAGAGTTTTAAAAATATAAGAGATATTCAGTGTAAGATAGTTATCTGTCTAAGAATTAATTTCTTACGAATTTCTTTAATTAACCAAATGGTGTAGACATTTTGTTCGACACTAGTCTAGATACTCATGAATATAAAAGAAAAATTGAAAAAAATACTTTTCTTTAGTTTGAGTGTAGCTAACCTTTCAAATATTATTTTTTGAGTTTACATTTATCTTTATTTTCTATTTTATATTTATTGTACAGTAATATAAAAATAACTATTTCATCAATATGTATTAAAATTTTAACATTACTCCAATGATTATCATAATTAAAATTACATCAGGTAACTAATATATATATATATAAAAATAAACTTAAAATAGAATACATGATCGGAAATTTGAATAAGAATAAACTTAAATTTAAAAAACCCAAAAACAAAAAACCAAACGGTTATCAAACGAGTCATTTTAACTTTTCGTGCATATTTATAAAACTGCTAAATGCTTATTGCCACAATTCTTTATGGCAGGTTTTCACCATAACAGTATATACATTAAAAAAGAAAGGACAAAAAAAGTGACAAGTACTTGTCTATGATTCTACAAATGACTTGTTGACATCAAAGCACTTAAAGAATACTTGAGAGAGCTAGAAAAAACTCTGCAATTGACAAGCATCCATAAGAATGGGCATCACGAAGAAACTCCATAAGGTAGAAGTGCTGCAGCTACAATTCTACCTTCCTCGTTTAGGATATTATATGTCGATGCCGCGTTTCTCTGCAAATAACAAAAGTTCGTTCGTATTACGACAATAACATCCCACTTGTGCTAACTTCAGCATAACTCAACTGAATAAGACATATATCTTAGGGTATGGTTGAACTCAATTCGCAAAGACATATATAGATAACAATGTTCAACACAAAATAGCATCATGCTTGTGGGTGTACCAACTTGAACCTAACTAACATATTTAACATATGCCTTCCTATCCCACATATTGTTGAACTCAAAAAAAGGAAAAAATAATAATAATATCATGCTTATGTATTTGGCATGTACCTTCATGAGGTGCAAAAAGAAAATGCCCATAATGCCTTTAGAGCTCATATTTCCTTCCTATATCTGATTTTTTACCCTCATTTTTCTAGTTCAACAATAATTCGGAGGGGGGATTCGTTCGAACTCATACCCTCTTGGTTATAGACACACACATATGCTGGTTGAGCAATTGTTGGCAATTTACCCTCATTTTTATAATAAATATAGATTATATTCCTACAGAAAATGAGGTCCCATTGGCCATTGTGAGAAAGAGAGATTGCACATATCAACTTGTTCTACAGTGACCCAACTAACCAATTGGTCATAATGTCAAAAACTAACTAAATTTAGAAAACAAGAGTCCGTTTGAGATTCTCGAAGTCAAAACAATTACGACGTGCAAGGAGACTTGTGATCTTAACTTCTATTTTCGAAGTAAGAAAACATTCAAACAGGAGGAGAGGTTTCTACATCAGCCCAATGTTCAAACTAATCAAGTCCCTAGATGATCTTTATTATTTTTTTTATAGGAAATGAAACAATTTCATTGATGTATGAAAGTCTTACAAAGAAAAAGAAAAAGGATGAACCATCCTGGGGTAGCTCAATTGGTCAAATGGGGTCTTGGGGTGCATAAGGTGATGGGTTCAAATCCCATGGTGGCCACCTACCTAGGAATTAATTTCCTACGGGTTACCTTGGCATCCAAATGTTGTAAGGTCAAGCGGTATGTCCCGTGACACTAGTCGAAGTGCGCGAAAGCTGGCCTGGACAGTCACGGATATCAAAAAAAAAAAAGGATAAGAAGAGAAGAGAACAAGGGGGAGGGATTTGCCAACTATATAGCCCTAGATGATCATTGCAATTGATAATTTAATTAGTTTCTGATAGGGTTGGGCCTTAGAGGGAATTCTTGTGGGCTCCTCTTGATATGGGAGGTTCGAAGACCTATTAAAATTTGGTTTATCTCGTAGTTCTTTTCCTTTTGATATCAATCTAGATTTTGGATCTTATCAGTTTCTTTCTTGGATAAACGTAGAAACCCGGCTCCGATTCACCTACACACTCCCTTTTCTCTCTTCTTCTTTGTAACTGGCTACTTACAACTTTCTCCTCCCCTTTGTAACTTTTTCATTAGTTTTCGTTTTCTATCAAAAAAAAAAAAAAATTTGCAATCTCTTTTGACTAAGCCACTAGGGTTGGGGGACATTTTGCCACCTCTTTTTAGTTAATGGTGTGTGTGAAATACTGTTTATTATCCTAAAAATAGAATATATCGTCAGCCCACCAATCAGTCACAGACTCGTAAAATAGCTCAATATCTAGATTTATCTTAGTTCTCAGATCATATAAACAGGTCCGATTATAAAACTAACCAACCAACATAATTTCAAATTATAACTTTATAAGTACCGTGTCTACAGCTTCTAACTTCATGCCCGTGGAACGAATGAACTGCCTCAATTCAGGATTTACGGGTTCAATATATCTCCCACAGCCAAGTATTAGAATTTCTGGCTGTAGACACGGTACTTATAAAGTTATAATTTGCAATCAATTAAGGGAGTGTGTAGGTTGGGCCTTAGAGGGAATTCTTGTGGGCTCCTCTTGATATGGGAGGTTCGAAGACCTATTAAAATTTGGTTTATCTCGTAGTTCTTTTCCTTTTGATATCAATCTAGATTTTGGATCTTATCAGTTTCTTTCTTGGATAAACGTAGAAACCCGGCTCCGATTCACCTACACACTCCCTTTTCTCTCTTCTTCTTTGTAACTGGCTACTTACAACTTTCTCCTCCCCTTTGTAACTTTTTCATTAGTTTTCGTTTTCTATCAAAAAAAAAAAAAAATTTGCAATCTCTTTTGACTAAGCCACTAGGGTTGGGGGACATTTTGCCACCTCTTTTTAGTTAATGGTGTGTGTGAAATACTGTTTATTATCCTAAAAATAGAATATATCGTCAGCCCACCAATCAGTCACAGACTCGTAAAATAGCTCAATATCTAGATTTATCTTAGTTCTCAGATCATATAAACAGGTCCGATTATAAAACTAACCAACCAACATAATTTCAAATTATAACTTTATAAGTACCGTGTCTACAGCTTCTAACTTCATGCCCGTGGAACGAATGAACTGCCTCAATTCAGGATTTACGGGTTCAATATATCTCCCACAGCCAAGTATTAGAATTTCTGAAATTTGAGAAAGAATATAAACAAGCTTTCAAATGAAGAAAAGTAATCAGCTGATGGTAGAAATCAATAAAATTTTGCTAGTACCAGTACAGTAGATGTCACTCAGGTGAAGACGGCAGTGTTGAAAAATAAACAGAACATTTGGGTGTGAGGTGGGGATTTTCCCGAATCCCAACTTCGTATTTTGGGCGTCCGATGGAAGAAAAAATGAGAAAGAGGCTAACTTCTAGGAAAAAAAAAATTCTTCCCAAAGGATGGAGACTTGCCTTAATTCACTTGGTTTTTAGTGGCAATTTCATCTATCTTTCTCTCTTTTTAGAGCCCCTTGTTTGGTGTGTGAGAATCTAAAGAAGCTTATGAGGGATATTTTGTGGGATGGTGTGGAGGAAGGCAAAGGAGCTCACTTGATTAATTGGGAGATCACTGATAAATGTGTTCACCTCAATGAGTGGGTTTAAATAAGGGAATTTTTTTTCGAAACAAGGGTAACTACGCCTGTCCCTAGGCCAGATATCGGGAGACATCGAAGGAATGAATGGAGACACGGGAGGTGTCTACAAATTAATGTCACAGGTGAGTCTCGAACTTGGGACCTTGAGGGGAGCACACCTTCAAAGCCCAAGTCGTCAACCAACTACGCCACCCCTTGGGGACTGAATAAGGGAATTGAACAGCTCAAAATAGGATGGCATTGGCAAAATGGTTACGATGTTTTCCCCTTGAAACTTCTTCCTTGTGGTCTAGGATTATTGTGATTTGTGAGTAAGTTTGCTTTCTCATCCTTTAGATTGGATTTCAGATGAGTTCAAAAATCAAAGGCACCTAAAAGAAATCCCTATCGTGGTTTCGAGGAAGTTTATATCCTTGTTGGGCATTTTTGTTGCGTTTTCTGCCCGGGGAAGAAGATCTAGATCACTTATTCTGGAACTTCTTCTCCGGAGTCTTCGATTTCATAGTTCAAAGGGTAGAATTGTGTGCATTCAAATTCAAACTAAACCAATATTTTCCAATAATCCAATCCCTAATTCAAACACAACACCAGATTTTACCTGGAACAGGCCGCACAATCTGGAAGATAGATAAGCTGCAAGAAATACATTTCCATCATCGAATGAAACAAGCAAGTAAAACAAATCATTGCAAGTTAAAGATGAAGAAATGCAAACCTCTGAGGAGTAATCTCCGAGAATTTCTTAGGACTCCAAGACATCAACAAATTCCCAACGCATAACAAGCTCCCCTCATAATCCACTTTGTTCACAGTGAAACCTGTCTCCGTGTACCTTGAATCCTCACAGAAACGAAACAACGATGTCAAATCGATGCAGAAGAGAACGAAATCGAGAAGTTAGGGTTTCGTACCGTTGAAAGCGAAGCTGATCTTCGGGAACATTGTCGATGAGATTGATCTGATCGTAAAGCGAAAATGCGCGTCTCAACGACGGCAGAGGCTGGCTGAGACCGGATCTCCGGCGATCTTTTCTTAAGCTTCTGATCAGATTCGGCAGCGTCGCCACCGCTTTCTGTCTCGCCGCCATTTTTCTCCGCCCTTTTCTCCGTCCCGGAGTTTACACCCTTTAGTCCCAAACCCATTTTTTCTATTTAGGACAGAACTTTATTCTATTTGCACTTTGGACCCCTCGGCCCGGTTAGATTTCGAAATACTAACTTAATTACATTTTTGGTCCCTCAATTTAAAATATAATTTCAATTTGGTCTTTATAATTCAAAATAATGATCTCATTTAGTTTCGGTGACTTTTTTTTAAGTTTCTTTTTACATTTATTTCTTAAAAGAAAATTTTTTTTACTGAAAAACTAATGTAAATATTTTATCAATATATTAAAATTTAAAATTAATTCAATCATTATTTAACATTACTTTATGTGATTAACGTTTTTGTTATCATGTGGACTAAAAATAAGCCTTATTGAAATATCAGAGTTAAATATTCAATTTTGAAACAAAAGAACCAAGTTAAAATCAAACCTCAAATTTAAGGAACCATCGTGAAGTGACTCAATTGGTCAAATAGAGCATTAGGTGCATAAGGTGATGGATACAATCTATAGTGGCCATCTATCTAAGAATTAATTTTCTACAAATTTCCTTGACATCCAAATATTGTAAGATTAGATAGCATGTCTCATGATATTAGTCGATGCGCACAAAAAGCTGGTCCGGACAGTCACAAATATAAAAAAAAAAAAACGACCTCAAACTAAAGCACACAAAATATATTTTGTTCTAAAATTTTTATATTGAACATTTATAAAATATTAATTACTTTTAAAAAACATTAGGGATGTTTAAATTTATTGTATGGGTCGGTAACAGATTGATTATCGTTTGGTGTTAAGCAATTTTCACTCAACCGTCATGAGTTTAATCCTAGAATCGGTATTTGTCAATTTGTACTCAAAAAAATAAAAATAAAAAAAAAAAGTTTAAAATCCTATGAATATTATTATTATTATTTAGTACAAAATTGACGCTGGCGTTGAATTGGTTTACAGCCAAACAATCAAATTATTGCGCGACCGACCTTTCGATAAATCCTATGAATATTATACTATTGAATTTAAATAGAAAACAAATATTATAAGAAATTTGAGTAAAAATAAATTTAAATTTAAAAAATAAAAAATAAAAATTATCCATCTTAATGCGTGTATTCTATCAATATGATGGTTGATAGGGTGTGAAGCATCAAATTGAAATTCGTAAAATTGTTCGTATGTTGTTTTCTCGACCGATCAATTCAATAATATTGTGCACCATTGCTCGGGCAATTTTGAATTTTTTTAATTTAATTAATATTTTAAAAGTAATGAATATTTTATAAATGGGTCAACCCTTGTAGTACGAATCTCCCATTTGGGAATAGTCAACATATCACCGCAATTTTGGACTAATTAATTTGAATGGACAAAAAAATATTAATTTTCAAACATATTATGTAACCTAACAAATATGTAATATTCAACTCAAATTGTGTATGGGCATTCATTTAAAAATATAGAAATCGAAAAGTCTAGTGAATAATTAGTTCTAATAATATATTGTATTGTATTTGGTTTTTGTTTGTTTGTTGTTTTTTTTTTTTTTTTTTTTTTACTTCTGATTTTTTTTTTTTTTTTTGTATTTGCACCCATTGATGACATAATCACAATTTAATAAAATTAAAACAATTGAGCAAATAAATTAAAATGATGATTAATTACATTGTAGGGATTAGAGTTTAGATTATGAAGTATTAATTAGATTAATTTAGTTAGAAATGAAAATGATTAATAGAGAGCAAACAGGTATTAATGCAATTTCTTTTAATTAAACAACAATGAAAGTTTGAGAGATTCGATCCCACAATCACTTTATCATAAATATATACTTTATGATGGTTTATTTTTAGTGGTTTCATATATATGCAAGTTGTTTGATTTTATTTTTTAAGTGAAAGGAACATTTGACTTTTTTGTTGAACAAACATGTTTTGTCATTTAAATAATTGATACAAATTTGATAACTCTAATTTCATTCACTTCTTTGATGAGCCAAAGTTTCTTGGTTAGTATTAAAATGAACATAGTTTTAGTGTTATTAATTACGATTTAGTAATCAAAATATACAAAAGAAAATTTGAGAGTGGAGGACTCGAACTCATGAGCTCTTGGTTATTGGACATACACTAATGTCGCTGAACAACTGTTCATGTTTAGCTCAAAATATACAAATTTGAAACCTCTACCATCATATATTATTTTATTGTTGAATTAAAATAATATTAAGTTATTTATATGTTTCATTTTTTAAAACGACAGTTTGGATATAGAAAAAAAAAAAAAAAAAAAAAATCAAATCGTTGAAAGTATCTTAAAAATATTTAAAATTCGAAATTGATCTTTTCCTTTCGATCCAATTACAAAGTAGATCATCTTATCACTTTTTTTTTAAAAATTCAATATAGTGAGGTAGGGGGATCGAAGCCGTAACTTCATGATTACTAGTCCTTAAAAATACCGCTAGAACTCAGCTTATGTTAACAAAAAATAAAATATTTAGAGGTAATTCAAAATATGAAAGAGAAGATTAAAAAAAAAAAAAAAAACTTTGTAGATTAATGTCTTTTTTAGGAAAATAAAAGCTCAATGTCTTCATCTCGGAACCAATAAACATTTCCCAATAGCTCATTTTCTTACCATTTATGTTGGGATAATAATTTAGTTAGACTATAAATTAGAGAAAATTAAATGGGAAATCATACATAATGTCTAAAATATGAAAATTTCAATCTCTCCTTAGGAGGATACACTATGATTTTTGGGGGAATATTTAATTTATGTTATTCATAAAAAAAAACAGTAGAATGAGCGGCCAACACGGATAACCTCCATTAGCATTCTATACAAAAAAACAAATTACAGCGACTAGCCGGAATCTTCTTCGAAAATGTGGAGTAGTGTATTCGAATTTCAAGATGGTATGTATTTATATTGTTCACAGATCTATACTATCTCAAATTATAGATTCTATTTCGAAAGTGATCGGGTATGATGAAACGTCGAAGATTTTCTAGCTTAGCTCTTTACAATGACGACATTGAAAAAAAATATGATGTTAGCACTAACCGAGAAAAGAGATGTCAAAAATGGATGCACAATAGATTTCAAAATGGGTTATATCTTGATTGGTGCATTACGACAGAACGCTCAACTATACGTACTAATATGAGGGAATTCGCCTATTTTGTTATAGAAAACAAAAACAAAAACTAGAAATTGGTTGGGTTGTAATTGTAGAAGTCAAACTGTGTAAATGCGTGAACTACCCTATTATTTCAATTTTAGTCTTTTTATTCATATGCAAGTACGGTTAAGTACTCTTACAAAAAAAATAAGTACGGTTAAGTACTATAACATATCCGTATGACTACAATTTGGTTGCTTATTATTTCATTCAAATTAATTAATTTAAAATTGTCGTCTTTACTAAATATTAAATAATATTATTAAATTTCAACAAAATTTTTATATTTTTTGAATCCAAATTTTAATGATATTTGGATTCTAGATTTTTTTTTTTTTATCAAAAGTGTTTAATTTTAAATGTTAATAAAATTCTTGAATTTGTTAGACAGGTTGTTAGAATCATATTATTCATTTTAATAATTAATATAAATAAGGGTAGAGATACAATTCCCTAAATTTTCCCAAATTTAAATATGTTGGGATAATAATCAAATCGTTTAAAGTCTTTTGCTCACGAAACGTAGTTAGACTATAAATATGGTTAACAATTACCTTATACGGTAAATTGAACTTCTATAAATTAGAGAAAATTTAAACTTTATCTTCTAATATTTTAAAAATTAAAATTTAATCTCTACTTAGAAACCATGTAGTTAGACTAAAAATATGGTTAACAATTATTTTACATACCTCTACCGTCATCTTGTAAAACTTTGTAACCATGAAGTTATAGATCTGAATCTCTCTTCTCCTAATTATTATATAAAAAAGAACATAAAACTTATAAATAATTATTATATGATAATAATGAACTATCTATAACTAAATAAAGTAATATTTTGTTGTCTATAAAAAAAGATAATATTAATGATGTAGATTAATAGTAGATAGATAAAAAATTAGTTGCTAGTTTTCAAAAGGATTACATTAAATTATCATTCAAATCATTCTTTTTTTATTTCAATACACATGGTCAACAAATATTGTAGAGTTTTTTTTATACAAATATCATAAAAATTGTTAATATGAGTGTAAATTAATTTCAATATTATATAATATAAATA